>JAJPUD010013074.1:831-16801 GCA_023553655.1 Myrmecobius fasciatus | reverse complement strand
TGCCTCAGCAAAAAACAAAAAAAAAAAAAAAGAAAAAGAAAAAAAAAGAATGAGAATGTTATGTTGTGATCCACATTCAATTCCCGCAGTCCTCTTTCTGGGTATAGATGACTCTCTTCCTCACAAGATTATTGGAGCTGGCATCAATCATCTCATTTTTGGAAAGAGTCATGTTAATCAGAATTGATCATCGTATAATATTGATATTGCCATGTTCAATGATTTCCTGATTCTGTTTATTTCACTTAGCATCAGTTCATGTAAGTCTTTCCAGGCCTCTCTGAAATCATCTTGTTGGTCCTTTCTAACAGAACAAAATATTCCATGACATTCATATATCATTACTTATTCAGCCATTCCCCAATTGATGGGCATCCACTCAGTTTCCAGTTTCTTGCCATTACAAAAAGGGCTGCCACAAACATTTTTCCACATGTGGATCCCTTTCCTTCCTTTAAGATCTCTTTGGGATATAGATCCAACAGAAACATTGCTGGATCAAAGGGTATGCACAGCTTGATAACTTTCTGAGCAGTTTCAAATTACTCTCCAGAGTGGTTGGATCCGTTCACAGTTCCACCAACAATGTAGCAGTGTCCCTAATCCCTTTTTTTCCCCCACATCCCTTCCAACATTCATCATTATGTTTTCCTTAGCCAATCTGAGAGGTATCTCAGAGTTGTCTTAATTTGCATTTCCATGAGAGGAACAGGTGGTGTATTGATGTAGAGGCCCTCTGAAGTCCCTTCCAGAGTTGAGATTGTTTCAATCTGTTACTCTATAATTCCAACAATGAAAATCCATTAAAAAATGCAATGCCAAAAAAGCAAATTTTATAGTGAAGCTATCCTGAATGTAACATAATCTTTCTTTTACAATTTGAAAGAATCTTACAGGGTCTCTGGTTGATCATTAAAAATACCTATTATCACTATGCTGTGGATACACAATAGAGATTTCTAGTTACTTGTATTCCAAATGAAATAGCTTTGACTGTAAGTTGTAATTTAGAAACTGTCCAATATAATCCTATTATGCTACTCCTCCTGCTGAAAAATTGTAGAATAATAAAATCTCAGAATTAAAATGGAACTCAGACTCAGTTCAAAATGTATTTGAACAGGAAAACCATCTAGAACTTCCCCACCATGGGATCTTTGTTTTTGGCAAAGATGACTCTTCTACTATTCTCAGAATTTCTTTCCTTCTTAAATTCTCTAGGAGTGAGTCCATTATCTGTGCCCTTGCTCATCCCCTCTCCTCCCTCACTGCTGGTTCCTTCCCAGACACATTAAATGTGCTTAATTCTTATCAGTTTTAAAAATTCTTCACTTAATCCTGCTACTCCCTTGTTATCATCTTGTATTACTTCTCCCTCTTACTGTGAAACTCCTAGAAAAAGTCATTTGCATTCACTTCATTTCTCAATCCCTTGCTACCTGGTTTCCAACTCCATCACACTATTAAAATTACTCCTTCAGAGCTTATTAATGATTAAATCTTAACTGCTAAATCGAATGACAGTTTTTAGGTCTTCCTCCAACAGTCATTCAATTTAGCTATTGACATCTTTGATTACTTCTTTTTGATAGGCTCTTCTTTTGGATAATGTAATGTGACTCCCTCCTGGTCATACTCCTCTCTATGAGATAAGGAGAAGGGAAGAGAACAAGTGCTTACTGAGTGACAGGCACTGTGCTTTGATCCTTACCATAACTATGGGAAGTAAGTGCTATTATTATCCCCATTTTATAACTGAGTAAACTGAGAGACACAGAAATTAAATGACTTTACCAGTTTCACATAGCTAAAGTTTGAGGCCAAATTGAACTTGGGTCTTGCTGAGTCAAGACCCAAGATTTTATAAACTGTGTAAATGAACCTGTGCCTTTCTAATTCTCCTTTGTTGAGTCATATTCAATCTCATCTAAACATGTTTCCTGTTCCCTCTTTCCTTTCTGCTCTTCTCCTTTTGCATCTCATTTGTTTGGTTGAGTTTGATGATCATTATACAGATGACTCCAAAAATCTATATCACTCTCCTTATCTCTCTTCTAGACTCCAATCTTACATTTCTAACTGTTGTTGGACCTCCTCACTTAGATGTAAATATATCTATGATCTCACCAATTGGGAATTCTTCCCCAATGATATAAATTGCACACTCATGCCTATCTATCCTGTGTTATTTTTGTCTGTATTCTCCCAAAAGTTCACCAGAAAGGTTGTTCCAATATGCAAAGACCTTCATCACAAGGTTACTAGTTAGCTTCTAGATTCCACCAATGGAGTTTTATCCTTATGAAGTATTTAGCCTATCTTACTTTCCTGTCATACAATTACATGTGATATATAAAAAGTTCAAAAAACATAGTTTTGGGTTAAATAATCAATTTATGCATAACACTAGCATTTTATTAATTAAAGGGTCAGTGACATTCTTGAGTGTCAAAGACTGTTCATGACCTTGGGATCACATTTTATATGCCTGTAAAGGAGTGTGTTCTAAAGAATGGCAATTCTGATTTGTTCACAATTAATGGGAGGTGGACTTTACAAAGAAAAATGGACTTGTTTCTATAGAAGTAGGAGAGTGACATCAAGCTCTCTTGAACAAAGAGATTACCTCTACACTCAGACCATTGCCAAAGACTTGGTCAATTTAGGCAAAGGAACTACCTCCTCTAAAACCTGTTTGAATGGAACACTATCTAGCAGAAATTCACATTCGGCTAGATTCCTTGTTAGGTTGGGGTGAGGTCTGATTGTGATTGAGGATAAAGAACTCAATCCTCAGAGACTAAGTTTTGAAATGAGGACTTTAGAAAAATGGGGAAACTCTGGATTTCCCCAAATCATTAGTTACTAATAATCATTTCTCTCACTCAAATGAACATGTCTCAAACAGAATTCATTTTTTTTTCTCCCTACATCAACAAAAGCCATCTAGTTCCTGTTGGTAGAACCACAATATTTTCATTTATCCATGTTCTTAACCTTAATGCTATCCTTGAGTATTTCTTCCTTTTCACCTTTCATATCCTTCCACCTCTATGGCATTTCTCACATGCATCCCTTTTCTCCAATCATATGGCTATAACCTTAATGAGTACAGGACTTTATTATCTCCTTTTGGCTTATTTTAATAATTCCCTACTTGATCTTCCTTAAGTAGCAAAATAGTAATGTGGTTTAGTGAATACAGTCTTAGACCTAGTCAGGAAGACTTGCATTCAAATTAAATCTCTGATACTAACCACTATGTGATGATGGGTTAATTACTTGTATAGAGTGGGTAGGCCCATATAAGAGACATATGCCCACATTAAGTTGTTGAAATATGGTTCATTGTCATATGAATCTTTCCCAGACTATAATTTCCAGTTTTCACCTTGAAGGCATTAAAAAAGTCATGGCTGGGCACTTGATCCTTTCTAAGTATCTCCAAGAAAGGTATTAGACTCAAATAGTATCTATTTGCCCTTCTTAAATATCCCTTTTATGAGGGTATGATAATATAAGGAAATTCACTTCCCTTGTCATTCTTAAGTGAGAGAAGAACTAGCCTCAAGTCTTGATCTCCATGATCCCCTCCCTCCAAAGGCTAGTTATTTATTTATTTTGCTTTTTGCTGAGGCAATTGGGGTTAAGTGACTTGCCCAAGGTCACACAGCTATGTGTTAAGTGTCTGAGGCCAGATTTGAACTCAGTTCCTGACTTCAGGGCTGGTGCTCTATCAACTGCGCCACCTAGCTGCCCCAAGGCTAGTTATTCTTAAGACTATCCAAAATAGCACAAAGCAATAGTGAATAAATCCATTTATTCAAGCAACCAAAAGTCAGAGATTATACAGTATAAAATATACTATATATATACTATAACAAATGAACTCTTTAGGTAGAAATGAAATAAGATTTCAACTCAAACCAAGAGAGAAAGGTCAATCTCATTCAAGGCAAATTCTAAACAGTTTCTAGAGAGGCAACTTGGAAATATGAAACAGATTCAAGACCTGGCTTCTCCCACATGTCTGCTGCTTCCAAAGTTTTTCATTATTTTTGAGATATTTGTAGGGAACAAGTAGAAAGAAAAAAACCTGAAGTCACATTTTTTTTTAATCTTCCAAATAAGCTTCAGCACCAATTCTATCCCATACACATATATCCACATACAAATAGAACAAAAACTTCCCCAGGTATGGTTGGAAATGCTGTTATATTTAACCTTTCTGAGTCTCAGTTTCCTTATCTGTAAAAAGAGGAGACAGCCTTTAAAGTTCTTTCTAGCAATAAATATATAATCATATGATTTTCTCTCAACATTAATTCTGTTATATAGATGCTAAAGTAGTCTTTCTAGAATATAGGTTTGACGTTATTTTCCTAATCAACATAGTTTAGTAACTCTAGGATAAAGAAGGAGCTCTTCAGCCTAGCATTTAATTATCTTGCTCAATCAATCATATTCTACCTTCTCTCTCTCTCTCTCTCTCTCTCTCTCTCTCTCTCTCTCTCTCTCTCTCTCTCTCTCTCAAAGCAACCCATAGGTAACAGGTAATAGGAAGGTGAGTGATTACAGAAGAAAGCCTAGATAAGCAGAGCAGTTCTGAAAGGAATCACTGTTACTATGCTCATAGTGATGACTTTATGATGCCAAAAAAAAGGTTAAATTCTGCTTTATCCTATATTTAACATAAAAAAGTATATAATATTGAATACTCATTGTTTAAAAAGTGATTATCTAAATAGTGAACTTGCCCTCTTAAACTAAAAACAAATGGCTATCTTCACACCTATCAACTACTTGACAGAAATAGAAAATCTGAATAAAATAGATTTGCAAGAAATAGAATCTAATACATTCATAGAGTTTCATAAACAAATGACAAACAGAAAGCAGAAGAAAAATAAATCAGAAGATTCATTATTATTAAATATTACAGGGGAAATTGAATAGAAATATGGTGGAAAACAAATTTATAGTCTTACCTCATATGTTATGCCTTAATAAATTTCAGTTGGATCATGGGTTTAAACCATAAAAAAGAATCATAAAAAGTTAGGAGCAAAGGGAATAATATATTTATCTCAAGTATCGAAGGTAGATAAATTTTTATCTTTTGAACAAATAGAAAAAAGATTATAGGGCACAGGTACAAGGATTTGATCACATAAAAATATGTACAATAGCAATAATAGAACTAAAATTAAAAGTTACAGCCAATATGAGAAAAAATGGTATAAAATATATAGGGGAATGCTGCAACTATCTAATGGAAACACCTTTTTAAATAAATGGTGAGAAAATGTTTTTAAAAAAGCACTATACAAAAGAGGTCAAATTACAAAGAATTTCTTGAAATAGTATTCAACTTTCTTACTAATCAAATAGAAATTAAAATCTTTCTGAAATCTGAAAGTAGCTATCTCACAGTTACCAAATTAGCAAGAATAAACAAATGACAAAACTTACTGATGACAGAGTTGTTGAAATTATTCCTGTTCATGGAACTGTAAGTTGGTGTAATATTTTTAGTCATTTGGAATTACAAAGCAAAATTTATAAGAACAATCCTACTCTTTCACCTGATAATGTCCTTAGAGAGGATATAGCTTAAGAATAGTGTTAAAAAAAAAAAGGTGGTTTTTTTTTTCAAAATCACTTATGGCATCATTATTTATTTATATTTACATTATTATTTATAACCACAAATAAAATTGAAAATGAGTTACATGTTGATGTAACTAGGTGAGACCAAATGTATGAATATAATAGAAACAAATAAAATTTAATGATAAAATATAGTAATATAAGGAAATAGAATCAGAACATGAGTATTTGGACTGGTGCAACTCTCTACAATTAAAACATTACACAAACACAAGGGAAAAGGGTAAAGACAATACAAAGAAATAGAGAAAAGCAGATGTTGATAATTGTCTGCATTTCTGTGTTTCTCTGTGTGTAAATATTTACGCAAGATATTTTTTCTCAACCTGTGGTAGAGCTTTCCAAGCTTATCTTGGTCTGTTCAACCACCATGCAACACAGTGTACTTCATTCCAACATAGTGATGTCATTTTGATCCTCTCTGAGAATATAAAACAACCAAAGATTCAACCACATATATATACACACACATACATGAGTAGTGTATATATGTATATATATGAGAATATGTGTATATTATAGATCTTTTAAAATTTATTTAGTTGCAAATAATAATTTTGCCAGTTTTATTAAGTTCGTATTGTTGTTCCTTCATTTCAGTCATGTCTGACTCTTTATGACCACATCTGAAGTTTTCTTGCAAAGATACTGGAGTGATTTGCCATTTCCTTCTCTAGCTTATTTTATAGATGAGTAAGCTGAGGCAAAGAGGTTCAAGTGACTTGCTCAAGATCACAAGCTAGTAAATGTTTCAAGCCAGATTTGAACTTAGGAAGGCAAATCTTCAGACCTGGCACTCAATCCAATGTACCACCAATTAATTCTTATTTTAAAGTTTTAAAAATAATATAAAGGATCATGAAATTATTTACTTAAAGGGGGTAAAAATTGGCTGAACTGGAAATATTCTCTTGAGAAAAATTCCTTCATTACCTGATAGCTCCATATTCCTTTGAAATTTATTTGCATCAACTAAATGCTAAATTAAGACATAATGAATGTGTTGGGTTTTTTGCTTAGATATGCTTCTTTGTTGTATGGGAGGGTTTTGGTTGGGAGAGGCTGGGTTGAGGCAGAGGTTCTCTTTGGAAGTGACAATGTTATTCAACAAAAGAGCATCAATAAAACAGTAATTCAATTTGTTTTTTTTTTAAAGAAGTTAATATACAAAATGCGATTTGATTTCTCATTCTATGATTTTGAGGTAGAAGAGCCTAATAGCTATATAACCCTAAAAGACTTAGAGTCCAAAGGACTGATAGAATTAATCTCAATCTTTATTGAATCTTTTACTTATAAACAGTTATTAGATTTTTTGAATGTGCCTTAAAACAGTACCTTGATTCAAAATACTTTCTTCATTGCAGATAGGTAACACAATCAATGGAGGGCTGGGTCTTTAATCAGAAAGATCTGTCTTCAAATTTAGTCTGACATCTACTATGTTTGTGATATTAGTCAAGTCACTTAATTTCTATTTGCCTCAACTTTCTACAATTGTAAAGTGGGCTTAATAAGAGAACCTACTTTGTAGAGTTACTGTAAGGATCAAAAGAGATAATAATATTTATGAAGTACTTAGCACAGTGTGACACACAGTAGCCTCTATATAAATACTTTTCCCCTTCCTTCTCCCCACAAATATTTAGGAATGATCTATTTGGTAAAGACTGATTTCTGGAGAGGGCAGGAATTTGAGACATAGAAGACAACAAAGAAACTTGCAATAATCTAGGTAAGAGATTGATAAGCTCAACTTTAGATACATTGAATTTAAGATGTTTCTGAGATATCAGGTTTGAAATGTCCAATTGGAAATTCATGATCCAGGTCTGAAATTTAGGGGAAGATACTAGGATTGGATACATATATCAGAGTCATCTGTATAGAGATGGTGATAGCTAAACTGGGAGAATCTACTTTGAGAGAGAAAGAGGTAGAAGAAAAAGGGACCTTACATAGAATCTTGGGAAATACAATTATATGCCATGATGTGAATAGTAAGTCATCAAAGGTCACTGAGAAGTAATAGTCTTGCAAATAGGAATTGAACCAGCAAAGTGTAGTGTAACAAAACCACCATAAAGGAAAGAGGATGATCAGAGAATCAAATTCAACAGATAGGTTGGGGACCATTAAGCCTGGGAAAAATTTACCATTCAATTTGGCAATTAAGAAATATTTTTTAACTTTGGAGAATAATTTCAGCTGAATGATTAAATAAAATATCAGGATGCCATTGGGTAATAAATGAAAGGAGAGAAAGGAGAATAAATATAACGTTTTAAAGGAATTTGGCTGAGAAAGGAAGGAGAGAATGAGTAAAAATTTGATGAGATAATGAACCAGTTATGTTTTTTTGAGATGGGAAGATGGGCATATTTGAAAGCAGTAGGAAATTAACTAGTTGAAAGGGAAAGGTTGAAGATTTGAAAGGGGATGGAACAAAAGATACAATCTGCCAAAAAAAATGGGAAGCTATAGAATGAAGTATATACATAGAAGGGTTAAAATATTTATGGTAGCTCCTTTAGGGTACCAAAAAATTGGAAAAAGAAAGGGTTGCCCACATATTGGGCAAATTGGGAAATGAACAAACAAACATAAGAATATAATAGGATACATGGTAAATGTAAATGTGCAAGAATTGCACATTTAACCTATGTTGAATTACTTGCTGTCTAGGGAAGAGGGGGGTGGAAAAAGGGAGAAAAATATGGAACACAAGGTTTTGCAAGAGTGAATATTGAAAACTATCTTTGCATGCATTTTGAAAATAAAAAGCTATTATTAAAATTAAAAAGAAAGAAAGTACTTGTACTTCGCACCAACTTCCCCACATAAGTTCTCTCCCATTATTAGACTATAAGCTTCTTGAAAGCAGAATGTTAAAAACTATCTTTGCATATATTTTGAAAAAAAAAGTTATTATTAATTTTTTTAAAAGGAAAGTATCTGTACTTAGCAACAATCTACATAGGTTCTCTCTCATTATTATTTAATAAGCTCTTTGAAATCAGATATTCTCTATGATTTTTTTATAAAGCATTTAACACAGTGGTTGAAACATATTAAGTGTTTTGAAATTAATTCTTTGATCACACAATGATATGAAACTGAAATTAAATGTCATTATTTAATAAAAAGAATATAACATAATATTATTATTTCATAAGAAACTATAAAATGGACACTTTCAGAGAAAACTGGAAAGACATTTATGATTTGATAGAGTGAAATAAACAAAACTGATTTTTTAAAAAAAGTTTATATAGTGACAACAATATTATAAAAAAAATAACTTTTTCTAGGTAGCACAGGGGAGTGAGTTTTGAATTTGAAATCAGGAAGATGAATACAAATCTGGCCTCAGACACTTAAATGCTCTCTTCTTCAGTTTCCTTATCTATAAAATATAGAAAACAATAGCACCTACTTCTTAGGGTTGATGTGAGGATAAAATGAGATGACATTTGTAAAGCATTTGGTAAAATTTGAAGGGATATATGTGTGTATATATATATATATACAGATATATATATATATATATGTATATATATAAACAATAACTAACACACATATATATGTATATGTATATGTTAGTTATTATTTTTATCAATGTTAGTTATTATTGTTATCAATATTATTATAACAGATCATTACAATGACTGAACATGATTCCAGAAGATGAAAGATGAGTCCTGACAAAATCTTGCCTCATATTTTAAGAAAAAAAAGAGACATTGCTGGGAGTTCTTTCTCCCTTCTTCCTTACCACATATCACTCATATGCTTTCTACCACTATCTCCTCCTTTATTCCTGTCTCACATGATGAAGTGAATTTATTCCTTACCAAAGCATTAACCTCTTTACTTGCTAAAGCAACCCCCTATTCCACCCCCTCTCTGCTAACAGGTTTCCTATTTCTCATTTATCATCACTCTTTCTTTATCTTTTGGTTCTTTCCCTGCTTTCTATAAACATGTCTATGTCTCCTCCATCCTCAAAAATATTTTCATTTTTATCCTTCCATCCCCTATTATCCATTATGGAATGGACAATTCCATAATTATCATTCAATCTCTATTCTGCCCTTTGTGCTTAAATTCCTTGAGAAAGCTGTCTACCAGAAGTACCTTCACTTCTCGTCCCCTTGTTCTCTTTTTAACCTTCCAAAATCTGGTTTTCAAACCTAATCATTCTACCAAAATTCTTCTCTCCAAAGTTACCAATCATCTCCCAATTTTTAAACCCAATAATCTTTTCTCAAATCTCTTCTGTTTTTACCTCTGTGCAGCCTTTGACACTATATCACACTCTTCTTCAAAAAAAAAAAAAAAACTCAATGGTTCCTTATCACCTCCCTTCTATAGCTCCAGATTTCTTACAACCACAAGTATTTGTGTCCTAGTACTCCTCTTTGTCCTGGAACTGTGATCTATATGATGTGTATATGACCAGTGTACGGGCAATGCAACAGAGTCTTGGATCCAGTGCCAGCAAAAGGTCCCTTCTACTCTCTTTCTGATCAATTGTTTAACCACTTTATTGCCTGTGAGCTCATTGCTCCTGAAGCTGCTGGGGCCACTATTGTAGCCTCCAAGTCCTGCCACTATTACTGTTGATGAGGGGCCTGTGCTGCACTTCAGATTGACCATGACCCCTATGTGACAGACCTTTTCTACCAAGCTGTTAAGTTGTCTTGAGCTGGAAATTTGTTTCACCCTAACCTTTTGTTTGCTCTGCTCCTCCAGAATTCAATTTAAAGTGTTATTTTAAAGTTTTTTAGAAGGGAATTTGGGAGAGTTCAGATGAGTTCCTGACTGTACTCCACCTTCTTGGCTTCATTCCTCAGCTAAGAAGACATTTTAAGGTATTTGAATTGAAGGACTTTGTCTCTCCAGTACCTTGCACAATGCCTATTACATACTAAATGCTTAATAAATAACTGATGACAGCTTAACTCTTTCTATCCCTTCCTTTTTCAGAAGAGGAAGCAAGTAGTTCTATTTCCACTGCATTGAAATTCCTTAACCAAATGTTTTTTTAACAGAAAGTTCTGAATTCTAATGAATGAGAAAAATGGGAACAAAGAAGATAGTATGTGTGTATTTATGTGTGGGGAAGGGAATGAAATTCTTGCTAGAACCAAATTTTTCTGCAAAAAGAAATAGTGAATGTTTCTTTTCTTATATTTTTCATATACATATTGTATATATATATACATATATATATTCATAACAGCTAGAGACAATTTGGGAAATGAAAACCTATTTTCTCTATGTAAGTGGATACTCTATGATTGGTTATCTTATTTTCCAAGCTGGGCAAATAGACTCTATCCCCTGGAGAATGCAGTAAAAAGCTGTCTGAACTGAAATACATGAGCTAGCATAAAGACTTCTTCAATTGTAAATAGCCCCTGAAATTTGGCTAGCTGTAGATGTAGGGATGGAGGGAGAAAAAAATAAGAAAAGAGAAGAGACATAAAGAGTTGTAGTGGGATTTTTTCTAATTTACCTAGAACAAGTCATTTTCCCACTGTTGCTGAAAGCAGCTCAACCAATAAAATCTGTCATTTCTTTACTTGAATGTTCCTAACTAGTTTGTAAGTTAGGGGGCTTGTTGAGAAATCTTTCATTGTTTTATATGACTTTCACAATGGGGAAAAATGCCTATGAAAGTGACTATTAAAAAAGAAAACCCCTTAAATCTGATAAATGATCCATAACCTTTGAATGTTTCTCCAAGTAACTGCTGGTGTTATTTTAAAAAAGCCCAGACACATCCAATTTTACCTGGCCTAATGAAATTTAGCATGTTTCTATTGGATCCCTATAAAAATCTGTTTTTATCTGCTGTTTTTGCCCTGTCCTAAAGAAATCCAATTTAGCAAGCAGAAAATACATCCAATTCAAATCGATAAATACAGACCATGTTGGGACTGCAACAATCCTGTGTTCAGAGGAGGGCTCTGATTTGCTGAACTGAGTCCTGTAGGGACAGGCTCTACATTACACAGCCAAGTGTTCAGATTTTTGATGGTTTCCACCAGAATTTCAGGTATAGATTCTATATGTGCCCATATGTGCCATACAACACATGCTTAGGAGTGACAAGTGTTTTCTTTCAATTCTTCCCCTTATGCACTTAATTATGACTCCTAAAGGAAGAGAAACTCCTATTTTGAGGAGTTCTCTGTCCAGTTAAATGGCAGGTAGAATTCAAAAACATATTCTATCCAATTTGATAAATTCATGAAATATTTATCAAGTGCCTGGAAAAGTGGAATGAAAGGAGGAGATACAGGTTTCCTATTTACTAGCTATGTGACCTTGAACATGTAATTTCAGCTTTCCAATCCTAATTTCTTCAATTAGCAAATGAAATAA
Source organism: Myrmecobius fasciatus (assembly GCA_023553655.1). Classification (NCBI taxonomy): domain Eukaryota; kingdom Metazoa; phylum Chordata; class Mammalia; order Dasyuromorphia; family Myrmecobiidae; genus Myrmecobius; species Myrmecobius fasciatus. Next base: position 4,738 of record JAJPUD010013074.1, on the reverse strand, counting down.
TATCTAAAGTACCTTTCAATTATATGATCCAATTCTGCACAAAGTTCTAAGCTCTATGTTGGAGATATGAAGTTGAATAAGGCATAGATCCAGGTTTCAAAGAACTTACAATCTATTTTACAATCATGTGATAGGTAAAATTGGCTTTCAGAGAACCTCATAGGATCAGAAGATTATAGAATCCAGAACTGGAAAAGACTTAGGAAATCTTCTAGTCTGATATTTTGATTATACAAATGAAGGAAATGAGGCCCATGGAAAATCATAGAATCTTAGATTTGAAAAACACCACAAAGGTCATTTGGTTTCAATTATATACAATAATCCCTCTTCAACATCCCTGATAAATGGTTTCCCATTCCTTGCTTGAAGACCTTAGATGAAAAGGTTATCATTACCTCCTGAAATAGTTAATTACACTTTGGACAATTTTAATTGTAGGATTTTTTCTTTTTTAACATTGAAGCTAAATTTTTCTCTTTCCATCTTCTTTTTGATGTTCCTAGTTCTGCCTTTTGGAGCTGAACAGGACATGTCTGATTCCTCTTTCTACATAAAAAGCCTTCAAGTTTTTGAGGATCACTTCATGTTTCCCCTTACTCTTTTCTTCTTTTGAATAAACATTCTTTATTATTTTAGCTAATTCTCATGGGCCACATTTACTGGTTACTTCACTCCTTAGGTCATCATTTTCTGGGTATGTTCTAGCTTATCAGTTATTTTCCAGCTTCCAATCAATTATTGGGCAATACATTTTTAGTGCCCAGAACTGAATAGAATTCTCTAAATGTGATCTAACTAGGATAGAATATCCTAGTAGGATCACCTCCCTTGCTCACTTCTTTTAATATGGCCTAACATGGTATTGAGATTGGTGGACCATCAAGGAGAGCTATAATACCACATTCTTGATTCAAAGTAATCTTATTATCTACGTCTAGGTCTGTACTTGTATTAATGATCCAAGAGTGGGACTTGATAAAGTAGGGAACCTGCTGTCCTTTGAATCAGAGGGTTTTTGTTTTTACCCTGTCTCTGCCTCTAGTAAATGGCATCTAGGTCCCCTTGGAAAAGTCATTTACCTTCTCTGGACCACAGATTTCTTAACTGTGAAAAGAGGGTGTGGGATTAAATGGCTTTGAAGGTATTTTTCATCCGGAAATCTATGATTCTGTAGTTTTACATTTAGCCCCATTGAATTTTATTTTATGAAACTTGCTTCATATTTCTCTAATTGAAAATATTTTGAATTTTGAACTTACCATCCAACATGCTATCTAAATTTTCTGTTAGTTTGCCAAAGATAACATATTTGTCTTCTTTTAAGTCACTTATGAAAATATTAAGCTACACAGGGAAAAAAAATATTCTCTGGAGTACTTCATTAGAATCTTTCCTCTATATCAACAAGGATCCCATTAATGTTAAAAATCTGAAAGTCTATCAGTTCATTGAATGTCCTTTGTTGTTGTTGCTATAGTTCAGTATTATACTTAATTTTGCTAGTTAAATAAATTTTGGCCACAACCCAGTTCTTTTGTTCTTTGATATATGGTGTTTTAAGAACCTTGGTCTTTTGGTATAGCAGCTGCTAGGTCTGTGTAATTCTAATTGTGGGCCCACAGTATTTGAATTGTCTTTTTTGGTGTTTATGATATTTCCTCCTTAACTTGGGGTTTTTGAAATTTATTTATGATATTCCTATAGGTTTTCATCTTAGGATCTCTTCCAGGTGGTGATTGGGGGATTTTTTTTCTCTATTTCCCCTAAATGTTCTAAAACTTCAGGACAAATCTCTTTAATTATTTCTTGTAACATTTTATCATTTTTTTAATTGTAGTTTTCTTGTACTTAGATAATTCTTAAGTCTTTGGTTTTTGATCTGTCCTCCAGATCAATTGCTTTTCTTAGGAGATGTTTAATATTTTCTTCTATGCTTTCATTCATTTTGTTTAGTTATATTTTGGTATCATAATGTGATTTGCTTCTCTTTGCACAATTCTAGTTTTTAAGGAATTGTTTTTTACTTAAGATTCTGGATCTATCTTTCCAGTTGGTTGACTTTCTTTTCATAATTTTCTTGGTTTCTTTGAATTTTTTTTTTATTTTTTCTTCAATGTCTCTTATTTGATTTTTAAGTCTCTGAAGTTTACCAAGAACTCTTTTTGGGTATATGACTATTTTGCATCATTCTTTGGGATAGGAAAGGCTTTTTTTCTTCAGTATCTTCTTCTGAAAATGAACATAATTCTTCTATATTTCTATAGTTTCTGTCTATTTTTTCTACTTTGCTTACTAATTTTATAAAAAATTTTATTAGCTTATTATAGTCACCTCTAGAGGGAAGTGGTATTTCTAACCTCAGGTTCTACTTACTGTTATTTTCTGAACTTTGTCCAGGGCCGACCTTAGCACTGCTTTCCCACTCTAATCCATAGCTAGAGCCATTAACTATAATGTTCTGGAAATGTTCTTGATCTCTGAAGACCCTTGGCTGTAACCTTCAGTTCTTTCCTCTGGTCTGGAAAAGAAACCAAGAATTCATGTCCCCTATAAGTGCCAACACCCAGCAGGTCCTTGCCCCATTGCTTCTGCCCTCACTGTGCATGTGCTAGTTTGTTCTTGCCTTCAGCTGCAGTCCTGAGTCTCATATCAGTAGCACAGCTGGGCTTGGTGCCTCTCATTAGCAGAGGGTCCTTCAATCTTCCCTTGTTCAGATATGTGACCCCCACAATGTCTGTGAAGTGAGAATTTCTGTGGCTGAGACTACCTGCCAACTCCACTGCCCCCAAGTTTTTAATTTTTTTTTAATTTTTATTTGTAGTTTATGTGATAAGATTTGAATCCAGTCCTTTCTGGATCCTTGTCTGGTTCCCTCTGCTCTGTCATGTTGCCTTTTATAGTGCTGCTCCTTATAAAAAAGTATTTATTTAAAACTTAAATACAAAATAGGAAAAGAAAAAATTGGCATGTAGAACATAAGAGAGCAGAGCATGAAAGGATTCAAAATATAAAAAGATAAATTTCCATGTTAAGAAAGCCTGTATAAGAAATACTACGTGTGTGTGTGTGTGTGTGTGTGTGTGTGTGTGTAAGACTGTACTATGTAAGACTTGTTTGCCTTCTGTTTCTCTGAAAGTAGACATCATCCTTTGTAAGTCCAAGTCTTTCCATATTTTTCTAAATCCAACAACTCATCATTTTCTACACTACAGCAATATTCCAACATATACCACCTAATTATTTTAAATAATCTAAAGCAATACTGATTATATCATGTTGATCTTAGATGTCAGACAAAGAAATATGATTTTGCCAGATAAGAGGGACCACTATATACTGCTGAGCAAAGAAATAAAATAGCACTAGTATCTATGCATTAACAATGATTATTGTTGCATTCAAATATAGAGTAGGGTGGAGCAGGGAAATAAAGTATGGTAGATGGAAAAAAAAAAACCTCATATGAGATGAATACAATAGACCAGGCAAGTGGTAATGAGTTTTGTGACAGTGGGAATAGATAGGAGGGGACAGATGTGAGAGATATGGAGGTGGAATCAAAGGGACCGAGTAATTGACTGAATATGAAAGATTAAGGAGAGTGAAGAATAAAAGATAATACCATCATTATAAGCATATTTCAACATGGCATTAAGGAGACCCTAGATGCTTCAACACTATAATAATATTTGAATCCTAATTGGTCTGAAGTTAACTTCATCTCCAGAGACATCAACACAGGAGTCTGAGATGAATACATGAGAATTCTTAGCTAAGACTTGTATGAAAGAGATTTTTTAAAAATAGCAACCAAAAACCAATGTAAAATGCTATTTTTTAAATTAAATCTTTTTATTTACAGAACATATGAGTGATTTATCTACAATGAGCTTTGCAAAAAAAA
>JAJPUD010013073.1:18824-45087 GCA_023553655.1 Myrmecobius fasciatus | reverse complement strand
TTTTTTGGTTCATTGCATTCTTTTTCCATTTTGCCAATTTTATTTTTCAGTGAATTGTCTTTTTCCAATTCACTAATTTTATTTTTCACTGAAGTGTTATCTTTTTCCAATTCACTATTTTTATTTTCTAGTGAGTTGGTGATTTTTTCCAATTCACCAATTTTGTTTTTCAGTGAGTTATTGTCTTTTACCAATTCACTATTTTTATTTTCCAGTGAGTTGGCTACTTTTTCCCATTCACCACACTTATTTTCCAGTTTTTCACATCTCTGTTGTAGGGCGATGTTTCCTTCTTGCACTGCTCTCAGTTTATTTCCCCAATCTTCATCTAGATCTCTTTTGAGATTCTTCATGCAATCTTCCAGGTAAGCCTTCTGAAAGGGAGACCAGCTTAAGTCCACCTTTGTGGCTTTATCTGGGATTGTTTTCAGAATCTCAGCATCTGAGGACTGCTATACTTTCTCTCCATAAAACTGTCTATGGTGAGAGCTCTCTTCTTCTTGCTCATGATGTTTAGCTGAGGTATTAGTTAACAGCAGGGAATTCTGCAGCCTCAGCAGCAGCCTCAGCAGCAGCAGTAGCAGCAGCAGGCAGGATTTCAATTTGCCCTGGGGCAGTTTGCCAAGTTGACTTCTGGTCTGGGGCTGATCTGGCTAGATCTGCACTAGGACCACACTTTCAGCTGCTCTCAATAAACCCTTTATCAAAGGTAGACCTGCCAAAGCACCTGCCCGCAAGCAGAGCAAAGTGGCCCAAGGGTCTCCCAGGGACTTCCTGGCAGCCTAAAATCTTCTGGTCCGTCCCAGCCCCGGACTTGCACCCCGGCTGCGCACTGGCATCTGAGCGCCGGGAGCTGCTTGATCCCCCTCCCATCTAAAACTGACCTCAGAAGTTCTTTCAAAGTAGATATTTGATAGAAGTGCATTGTAGTCCAAGTGTTTGGTGAAGCCCTCACTCCAGAACCAGTTCAGAGGCTCAGTTTGTCTGTGTTTGAGGGAAGGTCTCAGGAGCTTACAGAGAATGCTGTCTGCAGTTCGCCATCTTGGCTCTGCCCCCGAACAGTTATAATTTCAACGAATCTGTAATGAAATGTTACGCACCTTATGTGATAGAAGTGAGAAATCAGAGTAAAGATGGAGACTAGAATGTTCTGTTGTTGATAATTGTGATGATGGTAGTGGTTTAAATTAGGAATTTTTTTTACTTGACTATACATATTTGTAGCTTTTTTATTACTTTGTTAATGTGCAGTAGGGAGATAGAATAATGAAGGTGAATTTTCATATGAAAAAGATTTATAAAATAATGTAAAAACATCTCAAGTCAGTCACTGAATTTCATGTTCATTAGTAAGGATGCATGGTATATTTCAACAAGTCATCATTTTCCCCTTTATTGCGTTCGCTTATCCCATGGGTATTTTAAAATTCATTCTTTTAAGAAGGAAGGAAAGGAGGAAAAAAGGAAGGAAAGAAGGAAAGAAAGAAAGAAGGAAAGGAGGAAGAGAGGGGAGGAATGAAGGAAGGAAGGAAGGAAGGAACTTTTGAAGGATGCTTATTAAATAGAAAGGATTCTGAATTTGGTGTCAGAAGACCTAGATAGACTCTATTCTGTGGCACTGGACAATTCACTTAAATCTGGGCTCTTTGATTATTGGTTAATTGATTTATGAATTAATAGAAATCACTTTTTTTTAGAAAACCAAATGTTTTTTGGATTTCTACATTATACCAGCATTTGGGGAGATAAATCTGGGACCATGCTAAGAAGGCTAAGCTATATTTTTAGAGAAATATCTTTTTAAGTATTTTTTAATCTAGTGATGCTAATTTCTTTTTATTATTTCTTCATTACTGATTTTCTCATCATTGGTAATGGGGTGAAAATACTCAAATCATCTTAGAATTCTAGCAATGTTTTCTATTTTCAATCCTCTTAAAAATGGGGAGACTAGTATGAGAAATATAAAAAAAATCTTTACAGATATATCAATATATAAAGATCATGTTAGAGTTCTATTCAAATATTTATGTGTTATGTGTGTAAGCAATGTGACATCTGTTATTTCACTGTGCTTTCATATCATTGATATTATTTTGACAAAAGATAACATTATTACCATTTTGCCTTTTTTAAAAGTATATAACACTATGTTTATTCCATTCCATCTCTACTTTTATGAAAATTAAAAGGGGTTTCTATGCATGGTGATTAGAAATGTTTTATTTATGCATCTAGCAATTCCACACATTATTATTAAGTATAATTGTTATGCCAAACAAAAGGCAATTTTATTTATTATTTAGCTATTTGGCTTCAAAGTTAGGAAAACTTGAATTCAAATTAGACTTCTGAGGTTTCTGCTTGTATTAGCCTGGTGAAAACTCTCAGTATCCCAGACAATTACCTTATGGAATACATTTATAGTAAGTACTGATCTACATTGGAGAAGAGATTCTCTCATTGGGAGTTTTACATATGTATGAAAATAGAATCCATTCCAACATGTAAGAAATTAGATCATGTGAAGCTATATAGGACATACAACCTGATCTCAAGGAGGTTGTAACCAAAGGGGTAGATGATTGTAATCATATAAACATGGTGAAAGGAAGAGTAGAATAAATGGTAAGGAGATATGTGGGCCAAGGCTTATGATAAACATAACTAAAGTTACTTAAAGGAAGAAAGGACTGCTATTCATATTAAGTTTCATGGATGTGGAGGCATTTCAGTTTAGGAGAATGCCTACTTGTGCAAGTGATTTTTTTTTAAAATCCATACAATGTGACTCTCAATGATCATTGGTTGCAACAAGTTCTGGTTTGATCAGAAATAGGAATCTTTTCTCTCCTAACTCTCTGGAAAAAGTAACACATCACTGGAAAAATCGCAAAGGGGATGATCATTTTTACTTAAATTACATACATATGGATAGATTAGCTGCAGAGGGGAGAATATAGACCATATTCATGCAAACACTTTCTTTATTCTGTGTGCATCCAAGAAAAAGCCCTATTTCTACTTTCTCTGCCCTTTTCTCTATTTACCAACTTGCCACCAAAGTTATCCAGCCATTTTGGATATCTTAATTAGACAACCTAACTTGCTTTTCCATTTAGGAACTTAAGTGTTTTAATATATAGGATCAAGTTCAAAGAGTAATTTCTTGAAGTTTTTTTTTACACAGTTATTATTACAGTACTCTTTGTACAATACAATTACACAGTACAAGTACTGCCATACAATTGCAGTATAATATATAAGTATTTTTTTCTTTTTTGTTGTTGTTAATAAGTAGCTTTCAATCATATTTGAATCATTGAAATCACATGTCATTTTTCTTTTCAAAGATACTGGAGGGTTCATCATTTACTTTTTTACTTCACTTTAATGAGGAGGAGCCTGAAGCAAACAGGGTCAGATAACTTGCCCAGGATCACACAACTTGTAAGTGTCTGAAGGTGAATTTGAAGTCAGGTCTTCCTGACTCCAGAACTGGAATTAAATTTATTTTTTCACCTCTCTGTCCCCAACTGCTATAAATAAGCATGGGATTTGAATCCAAGTATGCGAAGCACAATGGATTAACAGCCAATCACCTTAAGCAGTTGGCTTTTATGACATAATAATAGCTTTGCCATTTTCTAATAGAGTATTATGTTATGGGAATTAAATGCATCCTCAACTAAGTAATTCACAAGACTTGTCTGTCTAGGAAAAATTCAGATATGGAAATAGTTTCTTTAGTGGTAAGGTAAAACCATACCTCATATGTATCAGTGATATATATAAGAGTTCTATAGTACTTAGGATCATAAATTCAAAGATCTAGATAAGGAACAGCCTTTCCTTTTCTCTTGCTAATAAAATTTGGGGGACAACTTTGTTCTGGTTTTCCACAGAACAAAGTTATACTTATAATTGCAGTTATAGTTTAAGTATAAAACTATAGTTATAATCTGCTACTATTTTATCTCATTTTGACAAATAATTTAACATCCATAGGGACATAGAATAAAATCTATATTTCTCTTTTATCTGTTTCAGCATTGCCTTTTAATGCAACAAAGGAAAAAAAATATGTGGATTTTGAGGGAAGGGGAAGACAAGCTGTGATCAGGCTTCTCAGTAGGTTTTAAGCTGAATATAACTGAGAGAGAGACAGAGACAGAAAGAGAAACAGGGAAACAGGCAGAGAGAAAGAGAAGAGAGACAGGGACAGAGAGAAAGAGGCAGAGAGTTAAAGAAACAAAGACAAAGAACGAGAGACAGAGAATGGTATATTACTGAAAAGGGACCTTGACTACTGAGTACTTATTTATTTATTTTTTTCATCATGATATCTCATTATTAGTCAAGAGATAACTCACTAAGATGAATTGTTAGATAACAATGGTGGATCAATTTCCAGACTATTGATGATTCTACCATTGCAAATACAAATGGGAGAACTAGTGTTTGATTTCTTTGAAGGTGTCAGTGATGGACTGAGTCAATGATTGCTTTTTGAGTCAATTCATTTATCTCTCTACAATGTATTACTAATTGTTACATGTCTGTATTTTATATTTTTTAAATCTCATACAAGATAAGACTTATTAATAGCCATTAAGCAGTTCCCCTTCACCTAGATAAAATGGGAGTTAATTTTGGTTTAATTGAAAAATCAAAAGCAATTATCAATAATATTGTAGGAATAATCTTTTATGTAAGAAGAAAATGGGTTAAATATTTTTAATCACTTAATGGCTAAGAAAGGCATTGGAGAAATCCACTTTTGGTGAACATAGGCATGCACACTGAAAACAAGGAATAATCCAAGAGGAATGGGGTAATGTCTATTCTAAAAAAAAAAAAAAAAAAAAAAAAAAAAAAACTAATTCGACACAGAGGTCTTGAATTCAAATCCTGAAACTTAGCACATATTTAATACTTCATTAAATCGCTTAACCTCTTTAGTTTTCACTTTTGTTAACTGTAACTTGAGGATATTGAACAACATTCTCCAGGTGGTCTTCAAACTTTAAGATTATGATGTAGTGTTCCCAATATTTTAGTAAAAATGAATTCATACTGGTTATAAGAAAAGACTGAATGATTTAATGTTATTTATGTGACATTAAGAAATCACAAGGAAAACCACAATTGTAGGGAGTATACCCTCTATGATGAAACTATGTCAGGATATGGACGAGTTTCATATAATAGGAATATATGAATGATTGTGAAGAGTAACAGCAATGCTATCATATGCTAATTGGCACACTAGAATACTAACATAATACTAACATGATTAAGTGGATTTTTATCCACCCTTAGGGTTTTTCTAGTCCAGTAAACTTTTTGCTTTAATAATTTGTTATGTAAGCATGACAGCAATAACCTTTGAAACCTGTTACTTGATCCCTATTGGGCAAATGAGGAAGCTTGGGCCAAAGTGTGAAGTAACAAGCTCAATGTCACTTGGTGAATCAGACTGAAGTAGCTCATGTATCCTGGCTTTCATTACTCTACCATGCCACAAGTACAAAACAAAACAAAATAAAAAATCAATATCATGTTCTGAAATTGAAAATCACGGAATTTCAAAAAAATGGAATACAATATACAGGTGAAATCTAATCTAATAGTTCACAAGTTTTTATTTTTATTTTTATTTATTTATTTTTTTAATGTGTCCCTTTTAGAAAAACAAGTCCAATCACTAGTTAGGAGTGGTAATACATATATTAATACATATATGCATATATATATATTCACTGATAAAATAAATACTAAAATGCTTACAATGTTTGTAAATTTATTTTTATATTTACTACTTTGCTAAGGGACATGTAGGTAGCACTGTGAATGGAGTACTAGGCCTATAGTCAGTAAGAATCCTCTTTTTTATTATAAATCTAGCCTTAGACATTTGCTAGATATATGAACTTGGTTAAGTCACTGAACCTTGTTTGCTTCAATGCTTCATCTATAAAAGTGAACAAAATAAGTCAATGGAAAACAATATAGTAACATTGCCAAGAAAACCTGAAATGGGATCATAAAAAGTCAGACAAAACTGAATAACAACAAAAACAACAAAGTTTGTTCAAATTATTTTGATAAATTTTAGTTGCTCTCTAAGGCTCTCTATGTAAATCATTTCATCTGCAAAAAAGTCCTATTTTTTCTAATTTTTTTCTTTTTTTGTCTATTTCACGTATTATTTATAACACTATATAATACTGATGATGATTGATGGATATTCTTCTTTCAGTCTTATTCTGACTGAATAGACTTCTAGTTTATCCTCATTTTATAGACATGTGTCTCTTAATTTTAGATAGATAATAATAATAGTAAGGAGATGTCTATTAGATTGTTTTTCTCCCTGAAATGTGTATTATATTTTGTTAGAACCTTTTTCTGAATCTTATAATATATTGTGTGTGATTTTAATTGTACTTATTTAGATAAAAAGAATAAAAATAATACATACATTAATAATAGCATCATACAAATGAACAACTAAGAAAGGCTTAAAACACTGACAACCACAATGATCAACCATTTTTTGAGAGAACTGATTATGAAATAATGAGAAACACATATAAACATACACACATGCACACAAAGAAGATTATGATGAAAAAATAAATAGAATGCAACATGTTTTCTAGATATGGCCAACGAGAAAATTTGTTGTACTATTTCTATGTTTGTTACTAGATTTTTTGTTTAATTAATTAATTTGGTTTTATTTTATTTTGCATGGAAGCAGTGGAAAGAAAAATAATTTTCTTGTTAATTGAAAATAAAGTCAAATTAAAATGCCACAAACTTTAAAAAATGGAAAAACAATAAGAAGCTCTGTAATAGTGTTTTTTTTACTTTGTCTTTAAATTCTAGAGCTTCCCAAAGAATGTGACATATATTAAAGTTTATAAATTCTGTTAAATGATTTATTCAGAAAAATATTTAAGTGCATTTGTATTTTATTAATTATAAAATTTACATACATTTTACAATTACCTCTAAATGTTCATCCTATGGAATGTATATTTGCTATTTTATTATATGTATTTTGTGGTTTTAATTCCTTGAAATACTTAGGTACCTTGGTCTTTGGAAAACATTGATACAATAGATGTATCTCATTTTATTGTACTTTACATTATTATGCTTTACAGATATCTTTTCCCCCCTTTTGACAAATTGAAAGTTTGTGTCAACTTTCTGTTAAGCAAATATCTATCAGCATTGTTTTTCCATATGCACACATGGTATCTCCATGTCACACTTTGGTAATTCTTATATTTCAAATATTTTCATTATTATTAGATTTGTTTTTGTGATCTTTGATCAGTGATACTTGATATTGCTATTGTGATTGTTTTGGGACACCATGAACCATACCTATATTAGAAAATTTAATGATAAATATGTGTTCTGACTGCTCCACTGATTTACTCCCTCTTCTTAGTCCTCTTCTTTCCCTGAGATGGAACAATAATGAAATTACTGCAATTAATAACCCTACAATGGCTTGTAAGTGTTTAAGTGCAAAAAAAGCCAATTAATTCATCAACCTTCATTGTTGTTTTTTATAAACAATTTTCAGAGCAACCTCAACTTTTAGCACCCCGCATCACAATCAGTCAGCAGCCATTAGTATAACAACTAGATAATATATGGGGGAAAGAAGTAAAAAGAGATTATGTTTTTCGGAAGGGTTACTTGATGATAAATATTTTAAGTAATAATACAATTTTCAATTAAAGTATATACTTCTTAGACACAATTTTATAGCATAATTATTAATTATGCATTATATATTATGTATTAGTATATTATGGTGTAAAATGACAATTATATTCACTGGAAAAACAAAGAATATTTTGATTTGATTTACTTTATTGCAGTGGTCAATGTCTCTAACATATATATGTACATCCAAAATATAGAGATATCTAAGAAAAAATGGAATGTTCAGTGTTACAAAGAGGATAGGCATTTTAGTATAGACTAGAATTTTTCTCCTTAATACCTACTCTAATTTGTTCATGGGATTATTTATAGGTGAAGGGAAGGAGAGAGAATAAGCATTTAGAGCCAGGAACTGTGGTAAGCACTTTTACAAGATGTATAATATTTTATTTCAGAGGATAACATGATATCATAATATCAAATAATTCTAAGGACTGAAAGAACTTTGGAAGTCACTGAATGGATTAAAGACTTTCAAAATATATACAAATTATGGGGCAGAAGGAATGTCAGGAGGGATAAGAAGGACAGAAAGAATGCAAGAAAGAAGAACAGAAGAGATTAAGTTCTACTGTAAAATTCATGTACAAGGAGAAAAAGCAGATGGAATTTCCTAGAAAACAAAAACAAGGTAACCTATTTTTAATGTCAGTGGGAGAGGTCATTATTGCTAGAAAATTCAGAAACACTTCTGAGATTCAAGTGTCATCTCTTTCCACTATATCAACATTATATCAAAGGCCATCCTGAGCCCATCTTCTACAAAGGCATAATATATGTTTATTACTCTAAATCTTCTGGTCATTGAATCATCATTCTTTATTTGTAGGACAAGAAAAGTTTTTAGATCTGATCTAACACATCCCCAATTTTCTAGAGGGTGAAAATAAGATCCAATGTGATTCAAATTTTTGCCCAATATTCTAAGGCATGAAACTAAAAGTTTCAGGAATTCATACAAAGCAAAAATTGTTAACTCCATTCTTTGATTTTAAGTACAGTGCTCCTGTCACAAACTATCTTCCTCCTAGAAGATTTATGAAATGGCAAATCTAGAAAGTACACATTCCATCTATTCATACTGTATTTGAATTATGTGAATAAAATTAAATTTTAAAAAATCTGATTCTTTGATTTGATTACTGTCAGGAATTATGTGTATAGAAACTATCTTGTCTAAAGCAATTTAGTCACTTTTCTACAATTTATGGAGTTACCACAACCACCACCACCACAACAACAACAACAATAATACAAACAGCAACAATAAGGAAAGATTCCCTTTAATATTTTGTCATTGTATGGACTTTTCTATGCTACCTGAAATTAGAATGCTACTTCTTTCCCAGAAGCAGAGGATGCCTCAGATATAGTGACCCTGAATAATGATGAATGAATTAAAAGATTATTTAATCTGTGCTTCTGAATTTATTCTAAACAGACTCTTCAGCCTTCTAAGAAAATATCTACATCAATTAACTTCTCTGTTTCTTTTGTCTCTATTTGAATGTCTTTGCTTCTATCGTTGTCTCCTTTCTCTTAAAATCAGAGTACAAAGAACGCATTCAATAATCTTCCTTGTTAATAAGTTATATAAGGAGTATTCATATAATCAAAACTACAGGATCTGAGATTTGGGAAGGCTACTTATAGCAGTCCAAAGGGTCCTGTTAAAGAGTAGACAAATGACAAAAAAATGGTAGAAATGTGAAAATGTATTCAAAAATAAAAGCTTACTTTATAGTATTATCCAGCCCCCAACCCTAATTCTTATCACCCCACACACAAGTATTCTAAGAGACTTTATGTTGTCCCATTAAAGATTTTTAAAGACAATATAAATTGTTCCAAAAAAATGAAATTACATCTCCACTGAGGTAAACTACCTTGTTCACTATCTTTCCAACTTAAAAATGATGATACTTTGAAATGAAAAAAGAAAAAAAGGAAACATCAGAGCATATAGACAAAATGTGCAAGCTAATTTACCTCTTTCTTCCACTTAGTACATTGGGAATAGCTTTTAAAATGGTTTGAAAGATGGCTTTTTTTCTTAAATACAAGATTTGCCATGGGAGTTTTAAAAATCCATTTTCCCAAATGACTTGAAAAATGATGTAGATAATTCTGAGATATGCTTTTCAGAGATAGTGGACATAGCCTGATGACTTGTCAAGATCTGAATGGTAAAAGTCCTTTAAATTTTGCCTCCACAACTTACTAACATTTCAGTTTAAAACGCTATATTAAAGGAAATTTGTTATGATAAAGCAAAAAATGGCGTTTCTGAAGATTTCATTAAAAAATCATTGTTTTTCCCCCAATAAATTCTTGTAATAATGAATGAATGAATGAATGCAGATGCCATTGAAGTTAATATAAGAGAACTAGATGATAGTGTATAATTTTTATTTTATGACAGTCAGAAGGAAATTTTACTAGGAGATAGGTCCCTTAGCACAGGAGATATTGTATCACTGACAAAAAGACAGAAACCCTATTTTTATTTTTGTTTTCTTAGTTTTGGGGGAAAGAAATAGAAAGAAACCAAAATAAAAATGAAAGCTAAATAATTTTTTTTAATTTTTAAATTTATTTCTTTTTAATTATTTAATCATTTACTCATTTATTTATTTAATGTTTAATACATTGTAATATATTAAATGTATTTATGTAATAAATGTTTAAATGTATTAAATGTTTTTAATACATTGCTTTATGAATCATGTTGGAAGAGAAAAATCTGAGCAAAAGGGAAAAATCATGGCAGAGAAAAAATATAAAAAAGAAGTGAACATAATATGTGTTGATTTACATTCAATCTCCATAGTATTTTTTCTGCATGAAGTTGACATCTTATGTTTAAAGTCTATTGGGATCCCTTTGGATGACTGAACCACTGAGAAGAACCATGTCTTTTCCTAGTTGATCAGCACACACCCTTGGTGTTATTGTATTCTTGGTTCAGCTTGTTTTGCTCAATGTCAGTTCTTGAAAATGTTTCTAGGCCTTTCTAAAATCAGCTGTTCATCATTTTTGTAGAAAAAAAATAATATTCCATAGCCTTCATATTCCAAAACGTGTTCATCCATTCCCAATTGCTGAGCATCTACTAACTTTCCAATTCTTTGCTACCACAAAAATAACTGCAAAAAATGTTTTTGCACATGCAAAATTTTTCCCCTTCTTTATGATTTCCTTCAAATACAGAATGGAAGCTACGTAATGATAGATGACAAGTAGAACCTGAGCAGTTTGGATCTTGCAAAGGTTGTAGCAGCCACATGGAATACATTCTAAATAAAGCTTTGATATAAGACAAAGAGAGAATAGATTAGCTGTATAGAATGTTACAGTTATAGCCATGGTACAGTAATGATCAAGAGTCATTGCAAGCAATGAAATTGAAAAAACTGATAGGTTGAATTCTGATATTATCACTTCTAGGTTGAGGATTCTAGGCAAATCAATCACTTCAGATCTCTGAATCTCATCTCTCTCATTTGTAAAACTTAGAGAATAGATTAGACCTCTAAAATTATTCTGACTCCAAATAATGATTTCATGATTTCAAGTCCAGGACTTAAAATGCCTGGTTACCTGTTGTGTGTGTGTGTGTGTGTGTGTGTGTGTGTGTGTGTGTGTGTGTGTAGGTGGTGTTCACTATCATCAATTATTCTAAATACATATATAAATGGATCTTTGATCTCATTAGTTGACCATTTCTTCCAATTAGTATTCCAATGATTAACAAATAATCAGCAATAACAACAATCATTTATTAAGTAACAACTCTGTTTCAACACTGTGTACACAAATATCAAAGTAAAATAGCCAATCTCGGAGTAGTTAGGGAATACAGCGTGATTCCAAAACATGAATACACAACAAAATTATAGGGTCAAGTTATTAACAAGAACAAATAAATGTCAATGTGGTTAATCATATCTGTCATGGATTATTCTTAATATTCTTCCTTATTACTTTGCCACAGAAGATCCATCCAGTGCTCTGAGCAGCCTCAGATAAGTTATTTTAAAAGTGGGAGGATAACTATGAAGCACACCGACTATCCACCCGTAATCCTTGGCTTGTTAACCTGAGCTCATGTTATTTCTTTTTTCACTTAAGTATTTATTTCATTGATAGGAAACTTTAGCCTGCTTCTTCTTTATAATTCCTGGTTTGAGATATGTAACAGTATATACACTCATCTCTTCCATTTTCATTGTTGCTCATAATTGATTTTTGGAGACCCTGGTACTCTATATATTATATACATATGATGCCCATGAAAAAATTGATATGAAAAGTTAAAATTTTGTTTCTAAAAAATTTTAAAATTTTTTTAAATGTTGTAATTTTTCAGTTTTAAGACATGTTACTCCTCCATATTTTACTCAAAGCCATGTTTCAACCATGATTTTTAAGAAGGCCCACTTAATGTGAGTGTGTATATATGTAAACATATATGTTTATGTATATATGCACATATACACACATATATATAGATAGATAGATACACAGATATGTGTATGGAATACATGATATATATCATGCATATATGTATTCTATATAATATTGTATGACAATATATATGTGTGTATATCCCTATATATTTTTATGTATATGTATTTTTGAGATATCGAAGGAGGTTCCTCGAACATTGGATAGAACTTGTGTGACCAATTTATTATAGGGTTGTTCAAACCAGTTAACAATGATTGGTAGTCACTAATTGATTTCAATATGCATTTGTTACATTTTGATGCAGTCAGCACAATGCCATCCTCAAGTAAGAGAATAAGGAGCACCTTGCCATCTAAAAAAAAAAATCTCTCAGATGTTGAGGTTTATTTGTTCAATGGCAATGGCAACTATTTTTGGTGAATGTATATCTAGAATGAAGGTTCTTATATAAGCTCATGGCTACACACATGAACATATTGAATTAAATAAGAAAATATATACATTTCACTAATATCTAACATAAATTAGCATTTACTTGAATTATTTAAAAATATTCTGAAAAATGGAGCCTTACATTTCTGTAGAATGCTAAATTTTTTTCAACATATACATATAATTTACAAACCACTGGTCCAGTGAATTATCTGTGCTGTTAAATTTTTCAAGTAGTCTTTCATAATTCCTTCATAACCTTATGCAGGAGAACTTTTAACATTTTTACTTTATCTATCTTAAATCAAATACTTTAAAATACTCTATATGCAACAAGCATAGTGGGATCTTCTAGTGCCTCTCTCTATTTTATTTTATTTTTGCTGAGTCAATTGGGGTTAAGTGACTTACCCAGGGTCATACAGCTAGGAAGTGTTAAGTGTCTGAGACCAGATTTGAATTCAGGTCCTCCTGAATTCAGGTGCTCTATCCACTGCATCACCTTGCTGCCTCTAGTCTCTATCTTTGAATCAAATGTGTCATGATAAATAACATTAAATTATATTTGTATTTTGTTTTGTTTAATTTTATTTGCAATATCTCTTATACAGGCCTATTTACTCTTTTTCTATACACTCACCAAAAACACTCTTGATTAATGTGTAAATTTTTTTCTCATAAAATTGTACATACTTAAGAAAGTAGGCACATAAGATAGTCATTAATGATAATCTCCAGTTGTGTATTTTGGAGAGAGATAATATTCAATATTCAAGATTTGTTTCAGGTATTTTCCATGTACTATTGTTTTCACCATTTTTTTTCTTAATTGGCAGTTCCTACTTAAAATTTTCTCATCCAGATACTTTTCCCACTGTTGTTCAATTTAGTAAAATTTGTCTTCCTACTATAAGCTCATGTAGAACCATAGGTTTAGAATGTAATTGTTGTCGATTACACTACTTTTCCAATGATGTATCAAATGTTTTTAATATTATATCAAAGTATGGCATTTACAGTCAAGTTTTCATTAAAAACCAGTGTTTCCTTTCATTTTTATTCATTTACTTCAATTTACTTCTCAAGAAAATATTTTGTGCAGTATTTCATTCCTTTGAGCCTTATCATAATTTATTGATTTAATAAATTCCCTCCAAAAAATTGTTAATCATTGTCATTTTGACCATTGACATCTTACTTTAAAACATATTTTTAGAAGATCTAGATCTGCTAGATGGAAACATAGTAAACTCCTTATGGGAAAACTTTTTTTTTTTTTTTTTTTTTTTAGTGAAGATTGGAAACTCTTCTGTAACTTGCAGTTTGAAAAAACTGACTAGGGATCCTAAGAATTTGAGAGTTGTATAGGGACATCCAACCAATATTTTGAAGATACTGTACTTTAACCCTCATTTTTTTCTTTTTTATTCTCAAGCAAACTCTTTATTATTTTTGTCCTATTATTTCTTATTCAGAACTTATATAGGTGAGTTTAGTTATCTTAATTGTGTGCCATATTTTTCAATTTTTCTTCCATCTAAATTTGCTTTAATTTTTACATTTGTTTTGACAATTTAGTGATCTGATAATGAAAGCATGTGATTAAAAATCGTCAACACATTGTGATAAGAAATTTATGTCTGTTAATTGTGAATTGTGTTTCCTTAAATTCAATTTTATACACAATGCACAGCATTTTCTAATGCTTTTCTTGTAGAATGTCTTAGCGGTAAATATACTTTATTGTTTTTCTGTTCTCTAAGTCTCTGACAGCTATCATTCCTTACTGTTAAACCATATGTTCAAAAATATCTTTCAGCAAATTCACCTATTGCTACCAATTATATGTTGATTTAATTTGTTGGACCATATTGAGTTGTTCTAAAATTTTCTCTAACTCTTCAACTTATGCAACAGATGTTGGGGCATAAGTTTTAATTACTTTCACTATAGGCTTTTTGCTATTGCTTAAAATGATCATTAGTATGCAGGGTGACCAAATGTCTCCTCAAATGTTTTTTGTGTCTGGTTGTCTAATAAAACAAATTTCTTCATCTGCCATTATTAGAAGTCATATACACATGCATACTTTCTCTTTGTCTCTGCCCATGTGTCTGTTGCTCTGTATGTATATAAAATATATTTCTATTTCTATTTAATTGCTTCTTCCTTCTGGATTCTTATTTCTAGAAATGAATGCAAAGGTCATTCTTTGAAACTCAGCAAGTAGATTAAAACCTCCAGCTTGAACTACAGAGCCTATACTTTGGCAACACTCTTCTGACATAATCAATCTCATGGGATTATAAACCCATGTTTTCATCTTTCATACTCCACCCAAGGAAATAAAGAAAATACAAAAACAAATCACAATAGCACCATCTTTTATTTAACCATGTTGTAGACAGGGATGGAGAGTTAAGTCCTTAAGTGTCTATTAGGGGCTTACAACCAAATCTACTTTCTTACTAGGATGCAATTAGATAGAAAAGAGAAAGTATTTTAATTTCCTAGTGATTGTGAATGTTGTCCAAGTTTCTGTTTAGTCGACAATAAAAAAGATTCTCTTCTTCACAAGATCACACAGATAGATGATAGATAGATAAACATATAAATATATACATACAGGGATATATATATATATAGTCTTAGACTTGGAATAACAGTATTATATATTTAGATACAAGAAGAATATTAGGACTCATCTAGTCTACTCCCCTCATTTTATAAGTAAGGAAACACTGGCCTAGAGAGCTAGGGTAATTAATTAATTTAGGATCACAAAAGTATATGTGGCAAAATTACATATATACACAGAGAGATATAGTGTGAGAGACAGGGAGAAATACAGAGCTAGAGGGAGGGAGAAAAGGAGGAAAGGAGAGAAGGGGGAGGGGAGAGAGAGAGACAGAGGGAGAGAGAGAGAGAGAGGGAGAGAGAGAGAGAGAGAGAGAGAGAGAGAGAGAGAGAGAGAGAGAGAGAGAGAGGCACAGTTGAGGTTTATGTTACTTGTCCAGAGTCACAAAGCTCATAAGTGTCTGAGGCTGGATTTGAATTGAAAGCTTCTTGACTACAAGGTTGGTTCTCTACCTCCTGTATCACCTGCTTGCCCCATCTGGAACTTAATAGCAGTATGACTCTAATTAAGTCATTCAGCATCTATGCATAGTAGGTTAATTCTCTAATACTTAAATTCTAAGTCCTAGTTGGACTGAGGAATGCATTAGTTTAGCTAGTTTCCATAGCGGTGATAATACTACAACACCCCCCACACACACACACACACATACACATTTACACACAGATATGATTATCTCATACATCTGAGACAGACAAGATGTGGATGATAACACTATTACTGCTACTACTTAATATTTTTATAGTCATTCCCCCCTTAAGTTCTACAAAATGCTTTGCATACATTACCTTATTTGAATTTCATAACAACCCTGTAAAATTGGCAGTTCACCTGGGTTGCAATTAATGAGAATAAAGAATCCCCTAAAGTGGCCATATTATTTAAATTCATATGGCATATTTCCAATTACTACATTTACATAATTATCACTTCACATAATGCAAATCTAAATACATGCAAACACTTCAGAGGATTCATTATTCTTACTAATTGGTACCTAGTTAATCTAGCATTATTATCCCCATTTTATAGATGAGAAAAATAATGTACATTGAAGCAAACTAATCTTCCCAAGGTCATACACAGAGTACATGTCGGATTTGGGAGTTGTACATAGATTTTGTCATATCCCAAACCAGTACTCTCTTTCTATGTAATAGTTTACATTAAAACAATCATGATGATATATCACTTCTAAAAATATGTTGATTTATGTGTTTCTGAAAATTAATTGATTTGCATGGGTTCAGTATTTTCATTTTGATGGGTTTGTCAGGGCGTTGATATATAATACACAGAAGAAAATCACATAGCAAAATTGTGTGTGACTTGCAAAACCAGCTGCTTATGACTTTCTGAGCTACTAAGAGGTAAACAAGATAGGAAATGGGCACAAATTGGCCATTATGTAAAAAATACGAAAGCAGCTTTCATTTCCTGAACAAGATACATTCTTATCCATTTCATGAATTGGATTGAAATCCATATGAGCAGGAAAATCAGCTGTGACCACAACGTTCAACAATAGACAGTATTGATTTGAGTTATCTGAATTGTGAATTATGTGGGAGAGATGTTGGTTTCCTCACATGCATTTTTTTTTCTGTTAGTATTTAATTGTCCTTCATTATCCATGGGGAAAGTTTACATTTGGGAAACTGTGGGAATTTTATTCAAAGAGAACCTTTCTTAATCCCCTTTTATTCTAGTCCCCTCCTTCTCTTGGTTATTTCCAATTTGTCCTGTATATATCATATATTTACATAATTATTAGCATATCTCTCCCATTAAACTATAAGCTCTTGAAAAACATGGATTTTCTTTTTCCCCCCTCTCATTTCTTTATATTTTCAGTACCCAGTGAAATACCTGACACATCTTAGACACTTAAATGCCTATTAGGAGAATGACTGACTTACAACACCAAGAGAATAATTTATAATTTCTTGCCAACATGAACAAGATGGACAGATGACTTCAGTATTTATATTAATCTCTAAATTCCCATGTTCCACTTTCTAGACTATGAGGTAACTATATACAAAAACTACAATATAAGCTACCCACAAGGTTTATTTATTCCTTCTTTCCTCACATTTTTTAATAGTTCTCCCCTAATCCAAAATATTAAAGGTGAATATAAGCCATACCTACTCTATGAAGCTTTCAATGTTTTCTCTCCCCATTTTCCTTCAGTTTTCCCTTTCTACTAATAAACATTTTATATTCTAAAATGTATGACTTTTTAGGTTTTCAGGGCATTTATGTACTATATAATATACCTATATGTCATCTATCTCTATGTGTACATATATGCATATATGAATATGTATTAATATGTTTAATTCCACATGCGTCAATATGTATTTATGTTTAACATAATATAATGCCAATTAACAAATTTAATAAATCAAAAATATCTTTGAATAACAGGGAGAGAATTTAAAATATATTTTTAAAAGTTGCTTAAGAACTGAAAGAGGGCTACAACTTAACAACAAAAAAAAAGAGTTCTTGAAACATGATTTCATTCACATAGAAAGCTTTATTCTAGGGGAAATTCTTCTAGAAATGAAGAATAGTGTGTTGTTGTTGTTTTGCTGTTATTGTTAACTTCTCTCCAATTTACATTTAGAGATTAAATATGTTTTCTGTTTTCATAGAGCTGGAACAAATCACAAACAAGATTTCACCTCAACTCCTCAAGTTACAAAACCAATTTTCTATTCATCATTTAAATTTACCCAGTTAAAAGGAATAGTAGGAATGTGTGACTAAAACAATTTATTAATTTCATTAAATCATCACAAATTTCTCTCTTCATAAATATAAACACATAGATACATATATACACATATATATGTATATACATATTGGCATATAGGTCCATCAGCTACCATTGTTAAGAGGAATTTAATCCTTATTTTTGGAATATATTCTATGTGTCTTTTCTTATTTTCAGTATTATGCAGGAACTCAAGAAAAATGATTAAACAAAGACTAACACTTCTAAAGTAAAATCCAATGTAGTGGGGGAAGATCCTTCAATATTTCAAGAATATTCTCTCTTCACCAATGTAGATAAGAATCCTCAGTATGCTGTATCTAATGATAAGCCTTCTTCATTTTCACTAGCTTTGTCCTTGTACAAAGTTCATTTTTCCATCATTGTACTTGTATTCAAAGTCTTTCCAGCTTAGTAGGACTTGTCAGGATTTTCTCTTCAAGAATAATGTAAAGATGAAGCACAGAAAGACTGTATTTGAGGGTGGGATTATGAATGAGAGTTTATCAATGGATTTGTGATTTATTTAGACATAGGCATTTCTTCTATGGATTGTCATGTATCCCTACCTTACCATAATCTATAATTATCACCCATTTTCTTCCATATGTATTGCAGAAAAGATCCACACAACGGCATGAAAAACTTTATTTTTTTTAAAACTTGCTTTATATGCCAATGAAGCTTATAAGCTGTACACCTGTGTTATTATATGCTCTAAATATATAACTAGCCCACCTCTTTCAGTAATTATGCATTTTCTTCTTTGTATCCTTATAACTATTTTTGGCATTTAATCATCAATAGAATTATGTTATATTCCACTTTGCCCCACCTTAGCTCTCGAAATTGCTTGGTGGATCACATCTGATATTTATTCTTGGGAATTTTTGATGTTCTAAGTTTTGCAATACTAACTGAGATTATCTAGGTATTTGCCTATTTTAACACAAATCCAGAACATGTAATTTTGTAAAAATTACTTCTAGGTGGTCTGTGTGAGATCCATGAGAAGCTTATCTCTCTGTTGAGACAGGATGTATAAAATATAACATATTAAAGTTTCATATGCATATATATACAAGTTTATGTGTCTCCATACATGAATACAGACACAGACAGACAGACAGACACATGGAGAGGGAGAGGAACAGGGAAAAAGAGAGCATTTAAACAATAATTAAGCACTTATTATATGCCAGGTACTTATTAAGCTCCAGGGATATATGTGAAAACAAAAAGGACAATTCCTGACTTCAGAAAATTTCAAAATTCTAAATGAGAAAGACAACTTAGAAAAGGGAGATAAGCATTAGAGTCAGGGATAAGGAAGGAGATTATTGCATGGTATTATAGGAGTGTAGGCCAGAGAGTTATAAAGCCAACCAGAAGGGAAATAAAGAACAAGTCCTTCCTATAGACTTCCCCCAAATAGAAGCACCTATAAGAAGCTGTCCCACAGGAGCAAGAGCCTTGCAAGTTGGTGGGATGTGTCAATATGAGAAGGCTCTAAGCACAGGGGAATAGTTTCAGGTGAGAAGGCAACAATGACATTCATGGAATCAGAATCTTATTCAGTATGACACAGACTTTCTAAAATCACAAATGTTCAAATGTGATGTAGCTTTATTCTATTCGGAAATCTGATTCAAATTTGGGCATGTTTATTTGTGGCAGTCTCAGACATAGATACTGATGGGCTATTTCACTAGTCTCATCAATATGAATCATAATAGATAGGTTGTTCATCCATTTGCATTTTCTTCTTTAATTTATTAGGATGAGGTCATCTATTAATTATGAACATCCTAGAAGAGGACTTGATATAAGCATGTTATCAATCACAAACACAAGCATCTTGTGAACCTCACCATTTAAAAATTCCTTCTTTCCCATTTAGACCCTATGTAAGATATAATTACATGAGGTTATAGATAAATATATAGATACATAAATATATATACATATTAATATGCTATATAACTGATAGTTTAAAACAACACTAATGTTTATACTATATACATATATGCATTAACACATATATGCAGTAGATTTTAATTACTGATATTATTTATATTTGTCTATATTGATATTTAGTATAGATTACACGGATATGAAGTCTACATGAGGTGATCCTTTTACCCTTTGCACTAAATTATTTCCTTTATTTAATCTCTACATTATTTACTTTAAAAGGAATATTTGGCATTTCCTTATTATTGTCTAAAATGAAATTATCTGCAACTTTTCATTACATACACATATATGTGTCTTTAAAAATTTATATATAATACTGTATAGTTGTAATGTGTTCTCTGCCACATGATTTTTTTCAATAAGTGCTCATTAATTCTCAGTAACAGTAGTAGTTTTTTTTAAGTTAAGGCAATGCATATGGCATATATATCTATGTACATGCATTCACATAAATACACACATAAATATGACAGTGATTCCCTCCATCATTCAATTATGGCATTAAAGTCCACAGCCTAAGTTTGAATCCAGAGCAACATTACTGAAAAGTGAGAAGACAGCAATATATTATATTGAAATAAATGCGATATGTCTTAGCATGAATATAATTTGTATGTTTTATTTTTTCAGCATTGACTACATTCAATCTCACAGTAAATAAATGAAGCCTAAAACATAAAATCTGCAATATATAGTTGAGAAATATAGTAAAATAAATCCTCATGGTAGTCAAGGCAAAAAACAAACAAACAAACAAACATAATTTTCTTTATACATTTAAATTCATTATCTTTGTAACAGAATATTAGGATTTTTTCATCTTGAATCCTTTGTAGTTGACTCTTCAAAGTCATTTTTGTTTATTTTTTAATGCAGCATAAACTGTCCTCTTATTTCTGTTGAACTCATTCTATATCATTGTATAGTGATTTCCCAAATTCTTCCAAAAATATCCATTTATCCTTTTTAGTCACAATAATATTCCATTACATTAATATACTGCAATATTTCCTTAACCATTCCTCCAAAATAAAAAAAAAAAACATCCTTACTTTGAATTTATTTTACTACTTTAAATTGCTATTACACATGTATACATATTTACAACCATATACATGCACACGTGTCTATTTATTCAAGTATGCATGCTCACACATACATAAATGTGCATGTATATGCATATACAGTATACACATTCACATTATATATGTATATTTTATATATACACATAGACATATAAATTTACATTTTTTTGGATTATAAGCATAGTAGTGTATCTCTGGGTAGAAAGTTTATGCACATTTTATTAACTTACAGATAATAGTTATTCATAATAGTTATTTAATAAACTAGGTGAAGCTCCTAAGTTGGAAGATATATATATGAATATATTATATATGCCTTTATATTCATATATGCAATATATTAATATGATATATACATCTATACACTCATATATACAAGTATTTTTATGGTATTATATAACAATATAGAATTTATGTAAAAGTATACTCACATGCTTGTTTATACAATGTAGCCTATAAAAACTGAATAATTGTAAAGGAAGAAGAAGTCAGTATAATCTGTAATAATTTAGGGGGTCTTGACAGATGAAGTATTTCAATTAGACAGTGAAATTTGTGTGTAAACCTAATAAATTTTACTTGGATGTTAGAACAACTTATCTCTGAAGATTTCTCTTAAGGAGAACTGGAAAATGAGAAAAACAAAGAAAATTTTAAAAGAAAAATAAATCTTCAATATGGCAATGGAGATTTGATTTGGCTGTTGTGGATACTCCTTCAGTGATCCCTAATCATCTTTGGCTTTCTTTGCCATATAAAAGACTGTTTTAAACCCTAGAGAGGATATGTATCTTATGTATTGGTAGGGATGCCTCTAGATGGTTAAAGTGTGACTCTACTATTTCTTACTCTTGCTTGATGGCTAGTACGTGTTTTGACAATCACCTATTTTGGATAATATTCATTATAATAATTTTGCATATGAATTTTACCATTGGAAAAATATGGCAGTCTACTTTCTCTCTCCATACCTGTCTTCACTGTCCTATAACTGTTTTGAAAATGTGATGCTATGGGGTTTATGGTAATCCATGATTCACAGAAAAAAAAATTAAGTGACTAGGAAAAATACTCTGAAAATCATGTTAATCATCATTTGCTCCATGACTCTTTTCTCCTTCATAAATTTAGGAAAATATATCCTTCCTCCACTTATCCAGGTAGACATAATCTAGGAACACTGTAGCTACTATTGACACTAGTGCATTCATCTTACTTGACTTACTACGGTGGCTTCCTTCAAAGACTACTTGCCAGAAGACCTTCAGTGATACACCAAATCCATCATCTGCCTATTGTTTTCATCTGTAATGACCCAAAGTGATACTTCACACTGAAGGGTAAAAGGGAAAGCAAGGTAGCTCCCTGATTTACAGTTTTATTAGGTTTCTGATTGGAAACAAAAAACTCAATATGGCCTCACTACTAAAATATCCCATCTTTCACCTCTGAAGTTTTCACATCTAAGGCTGTTGACTGATTCATCCAACCTCTGTCAGGTGCAGTAATTGCACAACCAGTTTAGTCAAGGTAAAGACAGTGAGCAGTGGATGGGCAAGAAATTCTAAGAAGCTGAAGCAATCTCATTTCTACCATTGTGTTAAGAACTGTCTCTTGAAGGAGATGCAGCAGCTGAGCACTGGCAATTTAAAGATGGGATTTGCTGAGTGACATTGTGCAGTATGGATGAATGACAGTTTCTTGGTTGAGACCGTGGCATGAGCTCACAGATACTGTCTGATGCTGTTGAAGAAACAAAGTATAGGTCCAGAAGAATCACTTGTTTGTTCAAAAACAGGTTCCATGACTTAACATTACCTTTAGAATAATTTTAATAATAAAAAGAATCTATTTATTGTAAATTACCAGGCACAGTCCTAGGCCCTGAAATAAAAATACAAAATCAGACATGACCTTCATCCATGAATTCCTGAGTAAAAATGGTGTTTTTTCCACTGGATAAAGTATAAAAATATAACTAACATTTTTGCTAATAAATACAACATTGATATATACTGTGTATCATACATATGATATGTAATATATTATATATGTATAAAGACCTTCACAATTTGATTTTGTTCCCTCTTTACAGAATTATTACCTATGCTCTCTAATAATTCTTTTTTTTTGGTAGCAAAATTACTAACTTGCTGTGTTCTGTTGATGACATTACATATCCTACCACTCTGTCTTTTCCTAGACTAACATCCATGCCTCTCCTTCACTTCCTACATTCATTCAGGTCTCAGCTCAGGTGCTACATTATATATGAGGGATTTCCTTATCTTCCCATTTAGTAAATGAACTTGTTTGCCTTCTACACTTAGAAAAGTCATATACCTTGAAGTCCACTTTATCTATTCATAACTTTTTACTTTCCCCCAATGTTGTTGCCCCTAGTTTTCTTCTGATTATTTGTTCACTTTGTCCATTCTTAAATATTGATTTATTCAATGAAACCATCTCTGATTGAGGAAAGGAAAGGAAAAACAAGATAATAAACTTTTTTTGTAGTACCTTTATATTGCAGGCAGTATTTTAAACATTTTAAAAACATTTCATTTAATTCTCATAACAACCCATTGAGGTGGGTACTGTTATTATTATTATTATTATTATTATTATTATTATTATTATTATTATTATTATTCCCATTTTACAATTGAGAAAATCGAGGTAAGCAGGTTAAGTGATTTGCCTATAATTGCACAGGAAACAAATGTCTGAAACTGAACTTAGGTCTTCCTGAGTCCAGGTCCATAGTAATAGAATTATGGACTTCTATTACTACACAGTATCTATTGTATTACTACCTAATTATCTCTTCAGTAATCGACCCTTGCAGTCTAGTCATTTAACTTTCTTTAAATTTTCCTAGCACTTGCTATCTATACTGATTCTCTTAAAGTGAAAGAACTGAAAGAATGTGGAACTTTGAGTAAATATTTGATCTTGGATTTGAATTATGTCTCTATGATTAGTAATAAAATAATTAACCTCTCTGAGGTATCAAACAATTATCAGTAACATAGAGATAATATCTTCAAGTAACTACTTGGCATGATTGTTAATTATCAAAAAGCTTGTAGATAACCTGATTTTCAACACTGCTTCTGTTACTTACTACCTCTGTGGTCTTGAGAAATCACCTATGATAAGTGTGTGACTTCCAGGCCCATGCAAATAGTTGCAGAAGAAATAGAGGGAAAATAGAGAAGGAAGAGTCAAATAATAATGAGGAAGGAATTGTATGAGTAAAATAGAGTTGCTCAGATTGATGTCAGAGATTAAATTTAGTGGAATTTTGGACACATGGAAAATAAACTCTAGGTCAACATACTGATTTAAATTCTGCCATATATGATACTGTATAAATTCTACTATATAAAGACTTATAGAAGAGGAAAATGAGAAGTAATAAGGGCATTTAAGGAGGACATAAAAGAGCCAAGCAGGATCATAAAGGGTTAGGCATCACAAAAATGAAGATTCAAGATAGAGAGGAAAGAGATTGTAAATAAGACAATGAAAAGTATGTAAGAAAAGATATGTAAAAAAATAAGTTGAAGGCAAATCAATATAAATAATTTGATTGTTCTGTGGACCATTTTGGTGAAGAGGATGTGAGAGACATATATGAGAGAGATTTTAAATATTAAAGGGTTTAAAGAATTAAGAGGTGATAAATAAGTTGCTGTAGCTCAATCTGTATAGGATCATAATTTAGAAACTGAAGACACCTAGACAAGTTTTACTGATGTTAAGGCTGAGGTAGAAAGAGGGGAGGTTAAGAAAGCCTTCCAAAAATCATACAGCCACTAAGTGTCTGACCTAGAATTCATGACTCCAAGTCAAGCACTTACTCATTATGGTGAATACTAGGTTCTTACTATTCCACCTCAAAGTGATTATGTTTGAAGTGTGGACAAAAAGTAATCCAGATATAAAAGACTGGATATTGCTTATGGGGAGAATAAGAGAAGTGGGGTTTGGAATGACTTGTGTAGAAAATATATTTTACATGTCATTATTATCTATATTCCAAGTGAAGAGATTTCCATTTGAAACTTCATAAAGAAGTTGAACTTTAATTTAAAGAAAGAGAAGAATTCTGAGATGATGAGGTTGTGTATTCCCAAAATGAGGAAAGTTGGTGCAAAATTTTGGAATTGAGAAATTGAGTATGAGAAACTGTGAGAAGGTAAATCATGCAGAATATGAGATAGAGAATAGTTTATAATTATGGTGGAAAGATCATTTCTGGCCAGTTTATGAAATTCTTTTTTTTTAATTAAAGCTTTTTATTTGTATAACATATGTATGGGTAGTTCCCCAGCATTGATCTTTACAAAGCTTTCCATTACAAATTTTACCCCCAATCCCCTCCCCTCCCCTAGATGGCAGGAAGTCCACTACATGCTAATAATGTTGAAATGCTTGAGAAGTTATGCAAGAAAAATCCTATCTACAAGGGAAAAAAAGAATCAGAGAAAGGCAACACAATGCAAACATGTCAATAGAGATCATGAAAATGTTATGTTGTGGTCCATATTTCATTTCCCTCTCTCTGGGTGTATATGGTTTTCTTCAGTGAACAATTGGAACTGGCTTGAGACAATTCTTTGTTGCAGAGAGCCATGTCCATCAGAATTGATCATCATGTAATACTGTTGTTGCTGTGCATGATGATCTCCTGGTTCTGCTCATTTCACTCAGCATCAGTTCATGCAAGTCTCTCCAGGCCTCTCTGAAATCGTCCTGCTGGTCGTTTCTTACAGAACAATAATATTCCATAACATTCATACACCATAATTTATTCAGCCACTCTCCAATTGATGGGCATCCCTTCAGTTTCCAGTTTCTAGCCACCACAAAAAGGGCCGCAACAAACATTCTTTCACATGTGGGGCCCTTTCCCTCCTCTAAGATCTCTTTGGGGTATAGGCCCAGTAGAAACACTGCTGGGTCAAAGGGTATGCACAGTTTGACAACTTTTTGGGCATAGTTCCAAATTGCTCTCCAGAATGGTTGGATCCGTTCACAGTTCCACCAACAATGTATCAGTGTCCCAGTTTTCCCACATCCCCTCCAACATTCATCGTTATCGTTTCCTGTCATTTT
>JAJPUD010013073.1:0-13315 GCA_023553655.1 Myrmecobius fasciatus | reverse complement strand
GTGATCGGTGAATTCTTTCAATGGTGATTTTGCCCTTTGATTCTACAGTCTCAGGGCAGTTTTCTTTCAGGATTTCCTGGAAGATAATGTTTAGA
This sequence comes from Myrmecobius fasciatus, assembly GCA_023553655.1. Classification (NCBI taxonomy): domain Eukaryota; kingdom Metazoa; phylum Chordata; class Mammalia; order Dasyuromorphia; family Myrmecobiidae; genus Myrmecobius; species Myrmecobius fasciatus. The sequence goes on along the minus strand of JAJPUD010013073.1, from coordinate 13,220 downwards.
TTCTTTTTTTCATCATGGCTTTCAGAAAGTCCAATAATCCTTAGATTGTCTCTCCTAGATCTATTTTCCAAGTCAGTTGTTTTTCCTAGGAGATATTTCATATTTTCTTCTAATTTTTCATTTTTTTGTTTTTGTTTGACTGATTCTTCAAGTCTTAGTGAGTCATTCACTTGCATTTGTTCAATTCTTATTTTTAAAGTGTTGTTTTCTTCAGTGACCTTTTTAAGCTCCTTTTGTAACTGGCCAATTTGTTCATTGCACTCTTTTTCCACTTCACTAATTTTATTTTTTAATAAATTGGTGTCTTTTTCATATTTCTTTTGCAGGGCATCATATCTTTCTTGCAAGATACTGTATCCTTCTTTTACTGATTTCAGTTTATTTTCCCATTTATCCTCCAGCTCTCTTTTGAGGTTATTTATGCAGTCTTCCAGAAAGACCTTTTGAAAAGGGGACCAGTGATGGTCCTGGCTGATGTTCTCTGCATTTTTGTCTAAAGGAACGTCTGGATCTGGGGTCGTTTCTTTGCCTTGATAACAGCTGTGTATGGTGAGAGCTCTCTTTTGCTTCTTCATCATATTTTTTTTAGACAGGGTGGATATCTCTTTAAGGTAGGGGAAAAAAAAAACGGCGGCTGCAAAAAGCTTTGCCCTGGGGCACTTCGGCAAGTTGACTTAAGGTGCTGGGCCAGTGGGAGCTAGGCCTAAGTCCGAATTACTCCTTAAACAAGGCAAGTCTGCCAGAACACCTGCCCCCAATCAGGGCAGAGTGTCCCAAGTGCCTCAGATAAATTCCAGGTGTTTGGAATTTGGAGTTTGGAGTCTGGAATTTCTTCCACAATGAGCTGAGCTGAGTCCCACCCTCACTTCCAGCCTGCACAGTTGTTGTCTATTTAACTCTCTGTCTGAGTCCGACTAACCTGATATGAAGTTATCCAGAGAGCTGTGCCCAAATATTTCTGAGTTCATTCACTTGAAGATCAGTTCGGAGGCCTATTTTATTGTTGATTTGAGAGAAGATCGGAGGAGAGGCAGAAAGTCACCTTTTCATTCTGCCATCTTGGCTCCGCCCGTTTATGAAATTCTTTAAAAATTAGAGATAATAGTTACCATTTTATCTTACAGGCAATATGGTTGTTGTTCTTTGTTCTTGAAGAAGATAAAAATGACATCACCATGTTAGTCAAATTATAGTGTGTCTGACTATAAGTTATCAGACCAATATGAGCTCAAAGTTTCTGCCACAGGTTATTTGTTCACTTTGATTATACACAAATAATATATAAATAGAAAATCATGAGCTACTGAATTTGATGGGAAGGAAAAAGTATGATAAAACATTTTGGAAGCTTTGTGCAGAACAGACTGGAGTGAAGGAACTATTAAAGCTTAATTAGTAATTAATAGTGCATTGCAATACTCTAGCTTAGAACTTATGGGGTTGACTATAATAATCTATTGTGTGATAAACCATAAGACTAAATCTTTTGGGATAAGAACTCACCATTTGGCAAAAATTACTGGGAAAACTGAAAAAGAATGTAGCATAAACTAGGCATTGACCTTCTTCTAACACCCTGTGCCAAGATAAGGTTGAAATGGGTCCATGATTTAAATTAAAAGGTCATGCTATAGTAGATTATTTCACCATTGGATAGTTTACCTCTCAGGTCTGTGGAGAAGAAAGGAATTTATGGCCAAAATTAACTATAGAATATTATGTAATGCAACATGGACAACTTTGACTTCATTAAATTTAAAAAAAAAGTTTTTACACAAACAAAAGCAATGCAGCTAAGATTAGAAAGGAAGCAGAAAGCTAGGGATTTTTTTTTAACATTCAGAATTTTTGATAAAGACCTCATGTGTAAAACTGACTTCAATTTTTAAGAATATAAGCCGTTCCTCAATTGATAAATGGTCAAAGCATATGAACAGGCAATTTTAGATGAAAAAAAATTAAATCTATTTTTAGATATATGCCTATTGATTAGATATATCATTATTGACTAAAGAAATGCAAATTAAGACAACCCTGAGATACATCTAAGATTGGCTATGATGACAGGAAAAAATAATGATAAATGTTGGAAAAGATCTCAGGTAGCATATATTTGAGGCCCTTCACTATTCTGGTTAACCTTCTCTGGATATTTTTCAGGTTACTAAAGTCATTTCTTAACCATATTTCCCAGAATTGAACATAGCATTATGGATATAATCTAACCAGAACAAATAGCAGTAGGACTCTCACTTCCTGATTATTATAATTCATAACTCTTAATATAACCTGTATCATGTTAATTTTTTGACTGCTGCATTATATTGTTGAGTCACCCAAGCTGGAAGTCTTTATGTGAATCATTTGAGCTGTAATCAAGGCTGTCCATCAGAGGTTTTAGGAACAAGCTTTCTAGTACTGTGAGAGAAACATTATGAAACAAAGTGCATAATTAGATAGCTAAATATTCCATTTTAAATATTCCATTCCATTCCATTCCATGTTGAGCATACAGTCCCAGACAATACACATTTTGCATTTAAGGGAAAATACAAAATATTCACAAGTCTAAGATACTACTTGAGTTTTATGTTCCTTGGTCATGAAATTTGGTATAGATTTTTATTTAATAAATGACTTTCAATCTCTCTATTTCTGATAGATATTGTATTATACTTATTTAGCATTATGTAGAGTGTGCAGCATGAGAGATATATCAACTCTTACTCTACTCTTGTAAGAACACATATAGCAAAGAGTCCCACATACAGGCAAGACCTAAAAGCTTCCAACTTCCTCAACTGTATCATGATTCTGTGAAATATATTCACATTAAATGGAGGATCCTGGAGTATACAAATTTACCACAAAGCAATTCCTGCTGGCGTCTTAGTGAAACACTTCAGAACATGCTATAGAGGTAGCTAGCCTTCTGTTTCCATTCTGTTTATATACTAGGTTGACCCTATACAAGTAATTCAATTACGTTAAAGGCCACCTAAGGGAAGTGGCCTAGTTTCTCATTTCCTCTGTGATTGAACATATTTTCCAGGGTGCTTTGAACAAGGTTGGTGAAGGAGATGGTAGGAAGGGAAGCTTAATAATATTTTTTTTTCTATTTTCTGTCTGTTTTGTTTTCAGGTGGTAAATTTCCCTTCCCATATTCCCTTCTTTTACAGGATAATGGGATCAACTGCTGTGCTGGAAATTGAGTCTAGGTAGGGAGAAAAATCACATCAATTATATGTAATTACAACTGAAATGGTGCTCTTTTGGCAGAAAAGGGAGGAGAATTATTTAGGGTGACAAATGTGTACTTTTGTTAAATGATAGAAATGCAATTAGCATAATCCACAGAATTTGGGAGTTGAAGGGACCTTGGCTGTCATATAGTACAACCCCTACATAATTTTGATCATAGGGAGGGAAGAAGGAAATTCTACACAAAAGTAACTGTTAAGATTATTTAGAAATTATTTAAATTAAGGCAAGAGATAGACAGCAGCAAAAAACACTGAACTGTTCTTGGCTGATTGAAATTTCCAACTACTCTTCTCTTTGGTAATGAATCCAGAATCCAGGCAACAAGAGAATTAGTTCTCACATCCAAGTAAGTTTCCTTATCTTTAAAATAGAGAGATATATACTTATATTGTCTGGCTCAGAAAATCATTTTGAAGAATGAATTTTTAAGCCTTCAAATGCTAGAGAAATATGTTATGATAATGGTTAATAAATCAGTTAACTTGTAAGCATTTATTTAGGTTTTGCTATGTGCTAAGCACTGTGCTACAAAGTGGCAAAAATTGAGCTAAGATTATCTGCATCAAGGAATTATATTTTATCAGGAAATACAACATACCTACAAATAATATATACAATGTTGTTTTTACTGTATACAATCTTGAATTTCTATTAATTTGTATTTTAGGGTATAGTTTGTATATACTAAAAATACAAATTAAATACATGCTAGGAGTTGGAGACAACAAGAAAATCTTCATATTGCAATCACTTGAAAGAAATTTGAAGATAGCCAGCAACTTTAATAGGAAAAAAGAGATGAGGTGGAAGCATATTCCAGGAATGGGGAACAATTAGTGAAAGTTGAGGAGATTAACTATGAAGAATCATATGTGAGGAAAGTTAAAAGGAGACGAATATATTGGGTCCAGGATGTGAAGGACATTGAAAACTAAGCAGAATTTTTGAAATGAAAATATAATGAAAAAACATTTGAGATCCCTTTGAATTTATTGAGCAGAAGTGTGATATATTTGAACCATCCTTCAGGGAATAAATAGTTAACCTATTGTAAATAAATTTAATTGAGGAGAGACCTTAAGCAAAGACACTAAATTAGGAAGCTGTTATTATATGAAGAAACTATTAAGGGACTGAACTAAGGAGATGGGTATGTAAATGAAGACAAGTTCATAGCAGAGAGTTAGATTTTTGAGAAAGCAGAACTGATTACAAATGCCATTCATGATCATTGCTGAGATTAAAATTAATCCTGTATCATTTTCTCATTGATCATATTTACAACTAATTGCTTTTGTCCTATAATTACATAAGTCATAATTCTTTTTCCCTGTTAACTTCAGAATTCAGTTGACCTGTAATGGGCCAATTTGGGAAATACAGCACTCCTACTAATCACTGATCTGCTCTTGCCTTATCTTTGGAAGATATATGTGAACACAAGGGAATCAGGTTTAATATCTTACACCATCAATCTACCTCCTAAAGATATCTTGCTATCTCTCCAAAAAGAACTGGTCTGTTATCTTCTGAATTGGTGTCTAGCCTCAGATATTGAACACTCTCAGGCACAAAAGGAAAAAGGAGGGTTGTTGCTGCCTCCAATACCAAATTTCTAATCATTATGCTGTTTCATATGATACCCAGTTCCAACTGAGTCCTGACTGCAGCAAGAAATTATTTTTAAACCTTCCTATTTGATTTACTATCTCACTCACTATCAAAGCTATTTTATATCTTCTCCAATCACTTCAAAACTCTCAACTACTTACTATTGCTGTGCACTCTTAGCTGAGAATCTTGCTTCTTATTTATGTAAGAAAAGTGAGCATATTTACTGTAAGCTCTCTCTTTTTTTCCATTCCTTTATCTGAAACCTCCTTGTCACTATTCCCCATTTCTTGGTAATCTCCTCTCCTCTATATTGTCTGATACTGAGATTACCCTGAATTTTTTCTTTTCTAAAACCAACCACTCCAAATGTACCCTTGATACCATCTTCTTTAGTATTCTCAAACAAATCCTCCCAAGATCATCTCTCCCTCACTATAATCTTCAACATATGTGCATTGATTCCTTATATCCTCCATTTAGATATATCTGTTTCTCCCATCCTCAATAAAAAGAAAAATAAAAGAAATCATAATTTTACCCTAATATTCATCTCTTTATGATGCAATTTTTTCCCTCTTAGTCAAATTCTTAAAATGAGCTGTCCACAGATATTGCCCTCACTTTTATTTTTCTTGCTTATTCTCTAACCTTTTGCAATATTACATCCAACCTTATCACTCAAAAGAAAATACTCATTCCAATTTTACCAGTAATTTAACAGTCAATATACATGTATTAAATACTTGTTGTATATGGCTCATTGTGCTAAATGCTGAGGATGAAAAGGAAAGGAAGATATAGTTCATGTTCATAAGGAGCTCAAATTCTAAGTTAGGAGACAATATACAAATACTGTACATATATGTTATATATGCATGTGTGCATATAAAGTGTAAAAGGGAAATAGTATCAGAAAGAAGGCACTAGGCATCTGTAGAGAGGAGGAGATCAGGATATTGAGTTGAATCTTCAACTGAATTGACCCAATTGAATTGAGTCTCCAAGGAATCCAGGTAAAATAGGATGTGAGGGTTAACAGGAAAGTACTTGAGACACTGGGACTGCCAGAGCAAATGCACATTTGGGAAATGGAGCATCTTGTGTGAAGAATAGTTAATAAACCAGTGGAGATGGATCATAAAATGAGTATTAGAACATTGGAAGGATAGGAAGAGGACAAATTTATGAAAGGTTTTAAGTGCCCCAAATGATCTTATATATTTTATCTTGGAGATAATAGGGAGTCACAGTAGCTATAACCATGCCTTAGAAAACTTAGTTTAACCACCATGTATGAGTGGGTAGATAAAATTGAAGACATATAAAGTTCAGGTACCAATTAAAAGGCAATATTGTGATACCCTAAGTAAGAAATAATGATGTTTTATATCTCTGATCTCATTGCCAAATCTGATCATACTTCTTTCCTCATACTTCTTGACCTTTGCTGTATCTGATGCTTTTGATTTTCCTCTATGGACTTTCTTAGCACTAATCTCTCACGTTAGTATTTCTATTTGTCTGTTCTTTAGTTATATTTGATGGTTGATCATTAATATCATGACCCCTAACTGTGGAAGTTTGCAAAAGTCTCTTTCATGAATCTCTCTTTTCATTAGTGTAATCATCTCTATGCCATTCACTCCCAACTCTATGTTAACTTCACTCTCAATAACACAAATTGTCTTGGAACACTTTAAACTAGAAGACTCATAGACATATCAAACTCAGCATGTAAAACATGCAACATATAATATCTCATTTCAGACCTATTTTCTAAATTTCTCTTATTTATGTCCAAGGTTAGGAATTCTTCTTTTTGCCCAAGTTGTCATAATCCTGGACTCTTCATCAATATTTCCCTTACATATCCAATCATTTCCTTAATTTTCTCTTTTCTTCATTTATCTTATCTTTTGCATATGGTTCCTTCTTTCTTTTCCCACAGCTCTCATTTTAATTCCTCCCCCATAACTTTTTAAAACCATTTTATTTTTCAAATATATATGAAAATAGTTTTCAGCATTCACCTTTGCAAAATCTTACATTCAAATGTTTTCCCTCCTTCCAGATGATCCTTCTTACCAAGACAAAAGGCAATCCAATATAGATTTAAAATGTACAATTCCATATACATTACACTATGCAAGAAAAAAGTCAAATAAAAAAATGAGAAAAAAGAGAAACACTAACAACAACAAAGATGAAAATATTATGCTTTGATCAATATTCTGTCTCCATTTTCTTTTTTGGATGTGAGTAGCTCTTTCCATCATTTGTCTGTTGGGATTACCTTGAATGGCTTCATTGCCAAAAAGAGACAAGTCCATCATAATTGATCATCTCATAATCTTGTTACTAGGATGATGTTCATTTGGATCTCTCACTTTACTAAACATCAGTTCATATAAGTCTTTCCAAAATTTTCTGAAATCAGCCTGCTCATCATTTCTTATAGGAGAACAGTATCCCATTACATTTATATGCCTTAACTTATTCAACCATTCTCTAATTAATGGAGATCCAACTATGAAAAGAGCTGCTACAAACATTTTCACACATGTTGATCCTTTCCCCTCTTTTAGTATCTCTTTGGGATACAAACCCAATAGAGACACTGATGGATTAAGGTGTACATGCAGTTTTATAGCCCTTTGGGCATAGGTACAAATAGCTCTCCAGAAAGGTTGGATCAGTTCACAACTCCAATAATAATGTATTAGTGTCTCAGTTTTCCCAGATCTTGTCAAATAAAGGGTGCATTTACCCTTGAGAAAATACAACTTCAGAGTGGTATGATAATTACCTGTATATTTTGGAAGAATTCTCATTAGAAGAGCAGATTAGACTTATTCAGATTGATTCCAAAAGGCAGAAACAAATGTAATGGATAGAAATTTCATGTTTTGGATAACTTCATATGTGGCTTCTTAATGGGAGTGTAAGGAAGGAGGAAAATCTGGAACTCAATGTTTTAAAAACAAATGTAAAAAAAGTTTTACATATAAGTGGGGAAAATATTAAAAATATTTAAAAAAATTCCAGAGGCAAATTTAAGCTTGATGAAACAAGTACACCTCTCCAAGATAGATGGCCCTCTTTGAAAAGCAGTAGGTTCCCCATCATTGGAAGAAATTTAAGCAAAATTAGAATTCAGAATAATCACTTCTGGGATGTCTTTCAAGTCTTTTTTCTCTTTCCCTGGTACATACACATGCAATTTATGCATCCATATGTTTGTGTATATACACATTGTGTATACATGTATATATTAACATTCACATATACATACATACATGTGTGTATGCTCTTTTTATATTTCTTGGACAATATTAATGGATCAAATGGTTTTTGTTTTGTTTGACTCTATATTTGTTACATGAGTTGTTTTTTTTTCCCTCCCAAACAGATGAGAAAAAAAAGACAACATATCTGTGTAAATTAAGCAAAAATGATCATTTAAAAATTCTAACAATTGCTCTCCTAATTATGTGATCTGTGGTAAAGCAGGAAAATTCATATAGTAACAATTTTTTCTTGCATTTGACAACTCTTAAAATACCTGAACAAAACTACCATGTGCTACCTACTCTGAACCAAAGAAACCAAACCTCTTTTTCAGATCTTTGATTTATAATTGAAAGGAACCTTAAAAAGCTTTGACTAATCCATTTATTTTACAAATGACAGACTGAGGCCCACAGAAACAAAGTGATAAGTTCAGGTTCATTAAGTTAGGATTTATATCCTGATTCTCTAAATTATTATTCCACACTCGGCCACATGTGCCTTTTCATTTCTTTTGAACAATTGTTATGTGACATGACTTCCAATTACCTTACTATCTTGTTCACTACTTTTCTACAAGTTAGAATTTAACAATTACTTTAAAAATATACTTCTTAAAATATGGCAACCAAAACTTAACACATTAATTTGAAGTTATCTGAACAGAGCATAACATAATAATAATAATAATAATAAAAACAGAGAATAATAGAAATATTACTTGGGCCAGTTTTCTTCACATTTCAAAAGGTGATTTTTGTCCAATTGAAAATTAATATATACATACATGCACATATGCATATTTAAAAGGATTTGAAATAATAGTTCCCAAAATTTAATGGTTTGTGTCATTTAAAAGGATGAGCTGAGGGGAAAGAGGGTATGATCATGTTTGGCACTGAATGACTCAAGATTTTTCTGAAGCAGTGAAAATAATTTATTGACATTGATTTAGGACTTTGTCCTGAAGTCCCTAGATCATTTAATAGGGAAAAGTAAAAAGTGGTTTCTATTAAAGCAAAGTTATTTTTTTCTTTTGATCATCTCATAAAGAAGCTTTTCTCATTATCTCACCTAAGTGCTTCCACAAAGTACAGAGTGGCTCAAAATCATATATAAGAATAAACCCATTTGAGCTGCTCCCTTTCCCTGAATTCATAGGAAGTTTGAGAATAGTCCAGGAAATAGGAACACTTGAAATCCTAGAATAGATATCATTGAAAAAGAGAAATCCCTCAGGAATCTTCTATGGATAAACTTTGAACACTTGCTGTCATCTAGAAGAAACATTTTTTTTTTCTGAGTAATCTCAATTGCTGTTCTCCAAAGAAAATTCAGTAGGGAGAAGGTTGTAAAGAAGAGCTGAAGGAAGATGATGTGTTATAATACAAAAGTTCTGACCAATCAAAAAAATGAATTCCTCATAGGTAAACACTTTTGTCTAGTCTACTCCTCCAATATCTGTCAAACTCATTCCCTTTCTACACCCATTTAAACATATTGGTATAAGTCCTTATCACCTTTCCCTGATACTACTCAAAGAGTCTCCTCATTCATTGCTACCAACTTAAAATTCCATAAACATAAATCTGATCTTTATCCAAAAAGCACTGATACTAATCATCTGATCAATAAGCTAAGATAAATCCCAATTGTCTTTTTGGGAAAAAATTAAGAAAGTGAAAAGAAATCATGTTTCATCTTACGTCTGCCACATAAATTCCTGTATATTCCATCTGAAGACTAATTTTTCATTGTGTAATGATCTATTCAAATGAGATTATTTGTTAATTCTTGTGTATATTTCATGTCCCACATCTTGTTCTTTGTAAAGGCCATTCCAAATTGCACTATTCCCACATCCTCCATTTAGTATCTCCAAAATATTTCAAGGCTCATGTAAATTGTCTAGTTCAGCATATGGCCTTAATTTAATATGAAAATATTACACATATATGAATGAATCAATACTTTCATAATTAAATGAATGAATACTATAAAGGAAAATTTACTAGAATTCTGATTATTGTTGTCAGATATCCTTCATTTTTTATTAAAACTTTATTTTTCAAAACATAGGCATGGACAATTCTTCAACATTAGCCCTTACAAACCTTGTGTTCCAATTTTCTCCCCATTCCCACACACTTTCCCCTAGATGGTAAGTAGTCTAATATATGTTAAACATGGTAGAAATAAATGTTAAATATGATATATTCATATATATTTATACAATTGTTGTCCTGCACAAGAAAAATGAAATCAAACCAGTATAAAAAGAGAAGCAAAATAAAATGCAAGCAAACAACAACAAAAAGAGTGAAAATGCTACGTTGTAAACCATACTCAGTTGCCACAGTCCTCTCTCTGGGTGTAGATGGCTCTCTTCATCACTGAAAAATTGGAACTAGTTTGAATCATTTCATTGTTGAAAAGAGCCATGTCCAACAGAATCAGACACCTTTTACTCTTCTTGTTGCCATGTATAATGATCTCCTGGTTCTGCTCATTTCACTTAGCATCAGTTCTTGGAAGTCTCTCCAGACTTCTCTGAAATCATCCTGCTGGTCGTTTCTTACAGAACAATGCATTTCATAATATTCATATATCATAATTTATTCTGTGATTTTCCAGTTGATGGGCATATATATTAATCCTTTATTTTTTTAAAAGAAACTGTGACACTGCAGGGTGATGTATTGACTTATACATGAATTGGGTTTAACTGAGGCAACATTGCTGAGTTGTGGTCACTGTCCATGATAAAACTTTTTTTTTTTTATTTGCAAAACATATGTATGGGTGATTCTTCAACATTAGCCCTTACAAAGCTTTCTGTTACAAATTTATCCTCCCTACTCCCCACCCCTCCCCTAGATGGCAGAATATCTACTATATATTAATTATGTTAAAGTACTTGACAAATAGAATATATGTATACATATTTCCACACTTATCATTGTTGTGCAAGAAAAACATGATACAACTTCTTTAAGCCATAAATGAGATTGGGTGACAAGTATATACTAGAGAAGAATGAATAACTCTGAAAGGGATTAGTATCCTTTCACACTGAAAGTGGTGGTCCTCCATGAGCAGTATCTTTACCAAGAAAATTAAAAAAAAATGTGATCATGATGAACTGGAGATAACTGAATAGCAAAAACAAAACAAAACAAAACAAAAAAAAAACAAAACTCTAAAAGAAATCTTCACTATACAAACCTTTCTCCCTCCTCCTGAAAACAAATTCTCTTAGCTTCTGTGTCTTGTTTTCTGTTAGCTTCTAGTTACTAAGTGTGAACATTAATTCCTTATCAGAATGAAAAAAGTTGGTACCCTTCACTTGCATAACAGTTTGTTCTCAGGAGCAAATTGATGAAATACCGTACATAAGCACCATACAAATTCTATAATACATATATATATATATATGCATATATATATGCATACACACACACATATATATATGTGTATATATATATACATATATATATATACCCACATCCATACACACATACACATCTACCTACCTACATATTTATCTATCTATAATCTGAATTGGAATTCTGGCATTAGGCATCTATCTATTCATTTTTTTTCTGTTAAATATCAATTCTAACTTTCTCAGTGTAGAAAATTTCAGCAGTCAAAATTATTCCTTTGGGAGCAGTGAGTGTTAAAATACAAGTGATGAGAGGCCTGTTATTATCACAGCCTTTCATTATCATCTATTAACACCTCACCATTAATGAGTTTACCATATTAGTTTATGTCACCTAGACGACAGCAGTGATTTTCCTCTCCCTTTACATTCTTATTGCCTAAAAGTTTTGGTGTCTTGGGATTTCAATTGTAACATGTAGACTAAAATTTTATTATGGTAGAGATTTAGTGATTTGAGACCCTCTAATCTTAATTTATGAAATGCTATCCTGTGCAGATACAGAGATGGAACCTCAATATTGAATGCCATGCATGACTAATACTACCATTATATTGACTTAGGCAAATCTATCTTTTAGATATATGTATTCCATTATATGTAAAACATTTTTCACATTTAATTTGTATTTTCCCCAATTACATGTAAAAGAAACATTTTTGTTATACATGTACATTAATTTTTACATATTTCCTTATGAAGGTTTGTGAGAGCAAAATGAGAACCCAAAACAAAACCATGAGAAAAAAATGGAAGAAAAATGAAAAAAAAAAAAAGTAAATATAGAATTAATATTCTGACACCATAGTTCTCTCTCTGGAAGCAAAGTTTATTGGGATTTCCTTGGATCAGTGAACCACTGTCACAATACTCCATTGCTTTTATATACCATAACTTATTCAGACATTCCCTAACTGATGGCCATCTACTCATTTTTCAGTTCTTTGCCACTACCAATACATTTTTGCACATGTGGGTCCTTTATTTTTTATGATTTCTTTGGAATTCAAACCCAGTAGTGGTACTGCTAGTATGCACAATTTGATAGCCCTTTGGGTAGAGTTCCAAATTGGTCTCCCAAATGGTTGAGTCATTGCATAATTCCATCAACAATGCATTAGTTTCCCAGTTTTCCACATCCCCTTCAATGTTTATCATGATCTTTTCCTGTAATTTTAGCCAATCTGAGAGAGGTGAGGTGGTATCTAAGTTGTTTTAATTTTCATTTCTCTATTCTATAGTGATTTAGAGCATTATTTCATAGGAAGAAAAAAATGGAAGTAGAAAGTGATTAAGTGAAATATGGGTAGGGGCAAATATGACATAAAACAATCAGGGAAACCAAGTCTGAGAGCAGAATATTCAAAAAATGAATGTATATTTGATTAAGGTAGTACTGCCCAATAAATTCCAAAAGATTTTAAAAAGGAAAAAGAAAACCTATAGGTAAAACTATTTATAGTAGCTCTTTCTCAGGGTAAAGAACTGTCAATCAAAAAGATGCCCAACAATTGGGAAATGCCTGAATGAATTGTGACATTTGATTATGATAAAAATATTTTTCTATAAGAAATAATAAGCAGGATGTTCTCAGTAAAATTTGAAAAGA
>JAJPUD010013072.1:0-45983 GCA_023553655.1 Myrmecobius fasciatus | reverse complement strand
ATTGGACTCCCTGTCCTCTTTGGCATCATGTGAATTCTCAGAATGACACTATCCTGTCCAAAATTTTTCTGAACTAGTCAGCACAATTCCACCCATGTTGCTAGTTCTAGGACATTTTAGGGAGCTTTCAGGAAACCCCATGATGAACATCTCAAGCAAGTTGGGCAGAAATTTGCCTCGAGCCAAATTAATGTAAATGAATTCCACTTACCAATCCCCTATTCCCAAGTACACACAATGTGTGTATGTGTGTGTGTGTTTGTGTGTGTTCCACTAATATGGATGGGTTGAACTAGATGACATCTGGAGTTTCTTCCAACAATGAGATTCTCCATTTGCAATATTAATCTATTGTATGCAATATGCCATGTTATTTATGAGAACCAGGAAGGTTTTTGGATAGATAGAAAACTAACCTTTGGTGAATGCCCATCATTGGAGAATGACTGAATAAATTATGGTATATGAATGTTATGGAATATTATTGTTCTGTAAGAAAGGACCAAGATGATTTCAGAGAGGCCTGGAGAGACCTACAGGAGCTGATGCTAAGTGAAATGAGCAGAACCAGGAGATCATTATACACAGCAACATGACTATATGATGATCAATGCTGATGGACATGGTTCTTTTCAAAAATGAGGTGATTCAAACCAATTCCTATTGTTCAGCAATAAAAATAGTCATATACATCCAAAGAGAGACCTGTGGGAACTGTGTGGACCACAACACAGCATTTTAAGGCTTTCTGTGAATGTTTGCTTGCATTTTGTTTTCTTTCTTAGGATTTTTTTTCTCTTTCTAGATCTGATTTTCTTGTGCAGCAAGATAACTGTATAGATATGTATACATATATTGGATTTGTCATATAACTTAACACTATTTAACATGTATTATAGTACCTGTCATCTAGGGGTGGGAGTGGGGGGAAGGAGGGGAAAAATTTGGAAAAAAAATTTTTTTGGAAAGGTCAGTGTAGAAAAATTACTCATATATTCTGTAAATAAAAAAGCTTTAATAAAAAAAGACAAAAAAAAGAAAACATCTCTGAGGACAATAAAACATGGTTTTAAGTAGAGTCAATGAGACAACTTGACTGGGTGATTTTGAACAAATCACAAATTCTCAATGTACTAAACAACTCTCTAAGAGTATAAATTACAAAGGAAGTGTAAATCTACATTGATAAAGAGAATTTCCTTACTGGCCGTAGAAAACAGTTATTTTATTCCCTCAAAAGTGGTTTCCAGAAACATAGGCTAAACCTTGCTTTTAATATTTTTGTTTTTCTTTCTTTGGGTTTTCTTTGTTTGTTTTTATTAGGGGAGATGTCACAAAATGCATGTGCAATATGAGTCACTGACATATACCAGAAACAAGAAAAAAAAAATCTCTTTCTAAAATACTGTCCTCTCCGGTGTGGGACATATATGGAAAATATTTTTGGTTATTTTACAAAATATCAAGTACTCATGGGTAGACCGAGTGAATATAATAAAAATGACAATACTACCTAAATTAATTTACTTATTTAGTTCCATACAAATCAAACTCCCAAGAAATTATTTTACAGATCTAGAAAAAATAGTAGCAAAGTTCATCTGGAAGAACAAAAGGTCAAGAATTTCAAGGGAAAAAAAATGCTGATGAAGGTGGCCTAGCTGTGAGGATCAAATACGTTAATAATTATAATGTTCTTAGTACTGTGACTGACTCAGAGTAGATGTTATTTAAGTGGTACATGTTGTTATTATTATTATTATTTATCAATAGTACTAAGTACAATGTTACACACAGAATACTCATTACTACCATCATTACTCTTCCCTCCCCAGGCCCCCCCCAAAAAAAAACACTAGGAGAAAGAGAGAAGTGCCATTCAAAATAATTATAGATTGCATATGTTATTGGGGAGTCTCTCTACTATGGCATATCTAGGAACTTCATAAATTCTGCAAAATCTCATACAAAACAATCTTTGAAGAAAGAAAGACAATCATAAATAATTATAGGGAGCTAGTTGGCAGAGTAGATAGCGTACCTGACCTGGAATTAGAAACTGGAAAAAAGAAATGGCAAAGCACTCTAGTATATTTACTAAGAAAACACCAAATGGTAGAGTGAAGAATTGGAAATGCCAGATGACTCAAAAACTAGATAGATTAATAGATAATTGAAGAAATTAAAATAGTTCATTAATCATTTTGTTGGTACAAGCAAAATAATAAAAAGTATTCTCTTGAAGTTATTTCATAGAGCCAGAAAACATTTTAAATTCACATGGAAGAACAAAAAGTCAAAAATGTCAAGAAAAAATAATGAAAATATGGGAAGGAAAGAGATCTTAAAACATTGCTGTATAGCAGTAATCATTAACATGATTTGGTATTGGTTAAAATATAGAGAGGGCCATCTTTGGAACTGATTAGGTATGCAACATATAGAAGTAAATGAACACAACAGGCCCTAGGTACTGGGTTAAAGATTAGATATTTGAAAAAATACAGAGAATATTAGAAACAGTATGGCAAAAAGTAGCTATAAACCAACCTCTATTTCTATACACTAAGATAAGGTCCAAAGGAATATATACCTTAGATACAATAGGTGACATCGTAAAAGAGCAAAATCAAATCCATGGAAAAGAAAGATTCACAATCAAATATGGGATAAAGAAGATAAGATGGAAAATTTTAATAATATAATATTTTAAAAGTTTTGGGTAAATGAAGCCAAAGGAGTTAAAAGGAAACAAGCAACTGGGAGAAATTTGTTCAGCAAGTATCTCTAAGATTTCCCTGAGAATATACAAGAAGTCATTCTCCAACACACATACACACACACACACACACACACACACACACGCACAAAGAACATGAATAATTTGCAAAGGAAGAAATCTAAAATATCAATAAACATTTGAAAATAATCCAAATCATCCGCGACTACAGAAATGAACATTAAATAATTCTGAGGTACTACAAAACATCAATCGGATTTGCAAATATGACAAAAAAAAAGGAAATTGTCTTATATCATAGAGATTGTGTACAAACTGGAATGTTAATGCAAGGATGATGGAGCAGTAAATGTATCCATCTATTCTAAAAAGCAATTCTCCCAAATTATTAAACTGTGTATATTCTTTAGCCTAGCAATACTACCGCTGAACATACATTCCCACTAGAATAAAGAGAAAATTCCCCCATATGTACAAAAATATTTATAGTAACATTTTTTCATGAGTAAAAAAAAAGAAAAAGAAACTAAGTAAATACCTACCTATTGGGGAATGACTAATTATTTGTGAAAATAATTTTATGTCATTAAAAATTATGTCAAAAAATATCTAAAAATTTAGACAATTTCAGAGGAAATTGAAAAGACCTGTATGAATTGATGCAAAGCAACCCAGATTTATAGCAATTTACATAATGACAAAAAATGTTACAAATCAAAGACTTTAAATCTCTGATCAATGAAATGATAAGCCATTATTGAGGAGGTTGAAAGATAAAGTTTGTTTCCCAAGTGCTGTCAGAGTGAATAGGCAATATGCAGAATAAGATTTTTTTTGATAAGAACAAAATAATAATTTATTCTTCTGGATAATGAATATTTCTTATAAGGATTTTATTTTTCTTTTATTTAATGAAGTAGTGGATAGGAGAAATAAAGAGTTAAGAACATTCAAAAAGAAATTCAAGAAGAAAAGCACATGACAGAATAACTTAAATGTGAGTTATTATTAGCAGCTGCAACTCCTCAAACTGAGTGGAGTACTTGAAAAGATGTCCTCATGTATATAGAAAGTTAAGGAAAGAATAAGGTTTAGAGTAAGAGATTCTTTGATACCTGGTTACATGATCTGTGATTCACATCCGGACCCACATTTATTTTAAACAATTCTGGAGACTTGAGAATGGCTCTCTGTCCATTCTTTGGACAAGTTTCTCTTTCAATAATATATATGTATATGTATGTATATGTAAATATATAAATTATATTTCTTTCATAGATTTTTTTAATTTAATAGTATTTTATTTTTCTAATTACATGTAAAGATAGTTTTCAACATTTATTTCTGTAAGTTGCCATTTTTTTTTCTCCCTCCCTGCTTTACCTCCACCTTCCCTAAGACAGCAAGCAATTTGATATAGGTTGAGAAAACCATGAGAAAGAAAAAATAAATAAGCAAAAGTGAAAATAATATGATTCAATCCATATTCAATCTCCCTAGTTTTCTCTGTGGAAACAGATGGCAATTTTTATTCCTAATCTATTTGAATTCTTAGTCTATTACCACATTGTTAAAAAAGAAAAAAAAAACTATTATACTTGATCATCACATAATCCATGAACATTTATTGATCTCTAATAATTTTTCGTATTTGACTTAACATTTTGTTTATTAACTTACACACTGGCCTCTGGCAATGTTGACAGTTTTCTCTGCTACCATTCACATGACCAGGAAAGGCAACTCTTCCCATCCCAATTCCATGGTTGGGAAAGGGAAGATTAGAAAGCTGAACTGTTATTAGTTACAGCACTTTTCACCATTTAAGTAATACCACTTTTAATTCTGTTTAGTTTGAGAACCTCTAACAGAAGTACAAGAGTACTAATAATAGGTCTAAGAGTCACGGAATTACGTAAAACCCTCCAGGAGCAATAAGGTCAGAGTCCATTAGATAGCCTTGTGCTCAGAACACTTCTCAAATGATTAATGCATCCAGGCCACAGCTCTGGATGACTTAGGAAAGGAAGAAAGAAAAGGTCAGAGAAGCCTCTTCTCTCTCCCTATATCCTAATAAAATAGAAACCTTAAACTAAAAGTAGAGAATGAATTCATGTTTATTCTCTTGTTTTATTTCTCAAGCTGCTACAATTGGGAGAATGAAAATTCATATTTATAATATTTTTAAAGCACATTCCTCAGCAACCCCATGGAATAAACATTGCAAGTACCATTATCTCCATGTTACCAATTAGGAAACTGAGGATCATGAAAGTTAAATTATTTTGTCCCATGTCAAACCAATACTTGTTAACACTGAGATTCACATCCAATTCTCTCCTGATTCTGGTCCAGAACTCTATTTCCTTACAATATATAAAAACAAAATTACCCGAAGAAAAGATGGGGCAAAAAGATAAGGGAGAGATCAATGAGTTGTGGTGATGTTATGCAATATCATAGCCAGTCAAGGAGAACTAAATTAGAAGGGTTAGCAGGGATAGGAAA
Source organism: Myrmecobius fasciatus (assembly GCA_023553655.1). Taxonomy (NCBI): domain Eukaryota; kingdom Metazoa; phylum Chordata; class Mammalia; order Dasyuromorphia; family Myrmecobiidae; genus Myrmecobius; species Myrmecobius fasciatus. The sequence continues at coordinate 40,735 of JAJPUD010013072.1, read as the reverse complement.
TAAAAGATATACACAAACATGATAACAAAAAATCAGGAGTAGAACTTATTAGAGAAAAAAAAAACAGAGCAAGTAATCATTCACTTCAAAGTCAAACTTAAAGATTCAAACAAGATTTAAATCTACATTATATTTCAACCATATTAATATTATTTAGATGTATGTCTATGCATGTGTAAATGTTTGTTTGTCTATGTATGTACGCAGATGAATGTATGTGTATGCATAGATATATTAATGTATGTGTACATGTGTGAATATATATTTATATATGTGTACATGTAATTGTGTCCATACATACACACATATATGTACTTTACTATAAATAGTTTGGGGGATGTGGGAGAGAATGAAAGGGGGAAAAATAAAATAAGTGTGCAGCATAGAGTATAAAAGAATAATCTACAAGAAAGCAAAGATGGACAATTATGAATATGTTTCTTATATGTTTTCTTGAAATGGAAATTTGTTGTTATATATTTTTAACATTCCCTGATTTTTTGCTGGGCATGTATTTGGGGTTTTTTTGTTTTTCGTTTCCTAATTTTGTTTCTTTTTTTGTATTTAGTTTTAAATAATTTTTGAAGATTAAAAATAACTTATCTTTTGTTCATTTTGAAGACATACACAAACTTCTCTTTTGAAGGAAGGCAAGAAAGAAAATTCATACAGAAAATATAAATAATAAAATTTGGAATATTATAATGTGCCTATGATTTCCCTGTTTTCTGTAATCTTTCTATATGCAATCTATCTATGTCTACCTATCTTGTGTGACTTTTTCTTCCACAAGTTGGCCACAGAGAATTTTAATTTGCTGTTCCTTCACATGCTCCATTCTATCTGCTTATTCTGTACCTATTTAATTCAAGGCCCTAAAACTGGAATACATCCTTCCCATTTCTGCTTCCTGGATCCTTCCACTTCCTTAAAGATTCAACTCAGATCTAATCTTTTGCAAAATACCTATGCCAGTCTCCCCACCAACTCTTACTCCCTATTTCTAGTGGCTCATCTCATGCATTTTATGTTATGTGTGTATGTGTATGTATATTTATATATGTGCACACATGCATATATATGTATATATGTATACACACATAAATGTATATTTATATACTCACATATATTCAACATAGTTGTTTATATTGTCTCTTCCATTAGAATGTAACTTCATTCATGACAGGGACCATATTTTTGTCTTTCTTTGTGTCATCAATGGTTACCAGAGTTACTGGAATATATTAGGCAACTAATAAGCATTTATTGGTGGTAATGATTAAAGTACAAGGATCTTCTTTTAATTTATCATGAAATTTCAAAGAAAATAATAGAACATAGTGGTTTCTTATCATTTTCATTTTAACACCATTAGAAAAGAATATTTTCTGACATTAAATTTCTTTGATGACACCCTTTACATGACATGTCATATACAATTCCTTATTTGTATGAATGTGTTAGTACTTGCTTTAGTCATGTAAAAAACAACATTTTATGAACCAATTATAATCAGTATTTTATAAAAGAGTATGAAGTAAAATCTCCCCTGGTCTTACACTGATCTTAAGGGATACTGTAAAATTAATTATCATAAATTAAGCAGTCTGTTCATAGTAGATGGATATCATTAAGCCAAATTTGTGAAATCTATTATACTAAATGCAGAAAATGTATAAATTATAGGACTATCATTTCAGATAACAGAAATAGAACAGAAACTAAATACACAGTTGATTTGATTTCATTAAGTACAGTCTGCTTCTCCCTTTTATGTGGGGGAAAAGTTTTATTATTTGGCATTCTCCTGGTTATAAGACCTAAGGAAATGAAGGAGAGTTGGTTAAGGAAATAAGAGGCTTGCAGAAATCTGACTTAATTTTAACCCCCAATTTCATGACTTTTTAAGATATAAAAACTTCAAAGTAACTCAACAATGGCTTCTTCCTCTCCCTTGTTCCTATCTAAGCTCCACTAAATTCAGTAGGAATTATCAATTTTTCTTCTTACAGATATGGCAAACAAATCAAAGAAAGTTTGAATGACTTGTCCATGCTCATCCTCTGAGGGAGTAGAAGACCTGGCATCTGAACAGATTTCCCAAGCTCCAGAGTATTCTTTGATGAATAATATGAGCAATAGAAGTCACTGCCAAGAATATGAACCCTTATGATCAATGTACCTAAATGTACCACAAAGAAGACTAAAAATAATTTATCTTTTGTTCATTTTGAAGACATACACAAACTTCTCTTTTGAAGGAAGGCAAGAAAGAAAATTCATACAGAAAATATAAATAATAAAATTTGGAACACTTCAATATGCCTATGATTTCCCTGTTTTCTATATTCCTTTTGTATGCAAAAGCCTACCTATTCTGTGTAACATTTCTTTCCACAAGTTGGTCACAGGAAATCTCAACTTGCCATTAAGCTTCTTGAAATAATAAAAACAGGCTGGGAAGCAAAATCTAGTCATCTCCCATATATTAAGCACTTTAAGGAAACATTTTTAATATTTCTAAAGCTGCTAATAGACTAAGAGAAATCAAGACACCAACAATATACTCACACTGCGATATCATGGAGAACTGTCCTAAAATTGAAGTTTCTGGGTCCTATTTCACACAATTATTTCTCACATGTGACCATATTGCCTTAAGGCAAGGGAGACAAAATATAGCAACATGAGTACTTGCTGGAAAAAAAGACAAATATCTAGACACAGATTTTATTTAGATTATATTTCCTAATATCAATTGCCCATAGCTGATATTTTTCATATTGGAAAAGACTTACATGCCTTGGGGGCAGATCTCACTGGAGAGCAAAATAATCCAACCTCCAAGTGGATCAGCACCACACACTCCTATTCTACACATATACTACTATTTGAAATAGTAGCTACTATTGGGATTGCAACCTTGAGTTAGGTGGAGGAAAAGATAAAATGAGTCATTACCTGTCTTTAGTTGAGTCAACATTAACTTAGCCTTCTAAGCCAGAAGAAATTCAATATTTTTGTTGTTATTATTGTCATATTTTTTTTTATCTTTAACCTAAGGAAGTGGTTCACTGAGTGTAGGCAAAATTGCTCTTAAAAAAATTAGGGTAAGGTAGCTAGGTGACAACAGTGTATGCAGTACCAGCACTGAAGTGAGGAGGACCTGAGTTCAAATCTGGCCTCACACACTTAACACTTCCTATCTGTGTGACCCTGGGCAAGTCACTTTACCCCAATTGCCTCAGGAAAAAAAATAGACCCAAAGACTTATTTTTCATTCTCTATTCACCTCCTTTCTACTAATTGTTTCCCACCCTACATAAAATATGTTCAAATTCTCTACCACAACTGATTAGATTTTTTTCCAGTGTGTATTAGGGTGCTCATCCTAATGGATAAATGAGTTGATTATCTGTCCATTCAATCCCTTTTTAAAAGAAACATAACAAAAAGTGTAAAAAACATAAATGACCTCATTATATATAAGCACATACTAAAGTATGATTTTTCAATGTCAGTTTGTCAAGTATTAGTTGTTGTATAAATAAAATAATTATATATAATAAATATATATATATATCTTTTTGCATCAATTTCACTATATGTGAACTTTCAAATCCATACGTAATACTCACTAGATTGGCTATATATAGGGAACAAAAATGGCTGAAAAATGCTTCCATATTTACAAAGATCACATTTAAAAGAAAAAAAAATGTATCATGTGCCTAAGCTGTACAAGGCTCTGTATAATTATATACAAAAAATACAAATACAACACTGTGTATATAAGCTTTATGTATTTTGCTATGATCTCTTATTTTACTCATATTAGAAAGTACCAGTATATCAGCTCCCTTTAGCAAGGCATGTCAGTGATTAGTCTATAACTTAATTTTATAAAATTCTGCTAGAACTAAAAGATTAATTGACTTACCTTTTCAAAAGTTAGATTCTGAATCCATATCTTATATACATATATATATACATGCACACATATTAAAACATCCTATTATAATTTCTTATATAAGTTACTTTTTGATAAAAATTAGCAATTAGATTAGGCTTTAATCAAATTAGCAAAAACTACTCATTCTAAGGTGCTAAACATGTGAAAATGACCTCTAATTAAAAAACTTCTATTTTTTTTTACTTTTTATCTCAACTTTTTGCCAGTGCCACTAGAGATAAATAACTCTAATTCTTAAAGGAAATTAAAATAATTTAATTATTTTTTCTATCATGCAAAATCATTAAAAATTTAGAAAATCAGTGAGGTTATAAGCTTCCAGAAAAATAATAAGTGTATAGGAGTTTAGCATGTGACTGCACAGTATTAAGGGAGGGAGGGGAAATATGCTAAATATATTTACATCTTGTATCCTCATTGTAACACAAAATGTAGAGAAAGATTCAGTATAACTTAATTCTTGAATATACATGCAGAAACTTGAAACTAAAAGAGATCTCTGAAATCATTTAATCTAACCCTCATACTCTGGTATAAAGTGATTTGCCTGAGAGCATATAACCGATGTGATGGTAATGAAAAAGGGAATAACACCAGGCCTGCTGAATCCATTTCACAGCTCTATCTTAAATACTATCCAAGGCAGTTAGGAACATGCACTACATCATGTTAATGATCTCTCTAAAGGTATTCATGTCATAGACACCAAAAATAAAATTTTATAGTTATTTCATTGCATTGAAAAGCAAGCTCTATCTCCATAACAGCAGCAAAAATGGGTGGAGGGAATGAGGAAGGAAATTATTTTAACACTGCCTTGAGGCTCCCATGGAATGAGAAAAAAATGTCTTTTCAAATTTAGATTCTGAGTTTCTATGACTCCCACATCCAGGTAAAAGTCTACCTATCCTTCAAGGCTTTTTCCAAATGTCATTAACTACTTTAGTAAATTTTGATTTCCCTTCTGTTATGCTCAACCTACATGGAGCAATAAAGTAGCATGGTAAATAGAGCACCAGCACATAAAGTAAGGAAGACCAGAGTTCAAATCTTGCCTCAGAAACACACACTAGTTGTTCCACTTCAAAGAAGTCACTTTTTTTGTTTGTCTCAATGTTTTTCATCTGTAAAACAAGGATAATAATACGCCCTGCCTACCAAGTTCTTGTAAAAATCAAATTAGATATTTGGTATGCACTTTGCCAACCTAAAAATATTATAAATTTTAGCTATTGCTCTTATTATTATTGTTACTACACGTCATTATTTCATCATACTTCAGAATCTAAAAAAAATAGAAAATACATGAGGCTAGTCAGTCCAACACATTCCTCAACAAGAATTCTTACTAGAGTGTAAAAAACAACCAGATATTCAGCCTTCATTTAAAGATTTCTAGATTTACTGATCACCTCCTGAAAGAGACCCAAAATGAAAACTCCAAGGAATATCATAGCTAAATTTCAGAATTATTAAATCAAGGAGAAAATATTACAAGTACCCATAAGGAAACAATTCAAATATTGAGGAGCCACTATCAGAATTACCCAGGATCTAGCAGCTTCCACTTTAAAGCATCAAAGGGTATGGAATCTGATATTCCAAAAGGCAAAGGAACTTGGATTGCAGTCAAGAATCAATTATCCAACAAAATTGTACATCACTTTTCAGGGGATAATATGGACATTCAATGAAACAGGTGAATTTCATCTATTTCTAATGAAAAGACCAGAGCTAAATACAAAATTTGATCTTCAAATTCAGAATTCAAGAGAAGCACAAAAAGGTAAAAAGGAAAGGAAAAATAACTTTGTTTTAAAAGTTGAAAAGCTTATATTTCTATATGGGAAGATAATGTTTAATTCTTGAGATCTATATCTCTGTTATGGGCATACTTAGAGAGTACAGGTATAATTTGATTGTATTGTGATGATTTCAATACATCTACAGAGAGTAGAGGAGGAAAAGTGATTCTATTGGAAGAAAAGGAAAATGGAGTTAAAATTGGGCAAATTACATCTCATGAGGAGGCAAAAAAGGCCTATTGCAATTGAGGGAAAGAGAGAGGGAGATGAGGATTGTGTGAATCTTACTCTCATCATATTTGGCTCAAAGAGAGAATATCAGATACATTTAGCTTCACAAAGAAGCTTGTTTTACCTACAGGGAAGTAGAAAGGGAAGAATAAAAGGAATGAGAGAGGCTAATACAAGGAAGAAGAAGTAGAAGGGAAAAGATATAAGAAAGGAGGAGGAGATGCAAAAGGGGGGAGTTGTTTGAGGGAGGGCGTGATCAGTAAAATACTGGGAAGGAAGGAAAGGGGGAAAGAAAAGAGAAAAAAATTAGCTGGGGGTAAATAAAATGTCAGGAAATACAGGGTTAGTAATTTTATCTGTGAATGGGAATGGGATGGATTCACCCATAAAAGGGAAGCAGATTAGCAGACTAAATTAAAAGCCAGAATCCTACAATTTTTTGTTTACAAGAAACTCATTTAAAGCAGAATGATACATTTAGAGTAAAGATAAAAGGTTGGAACAGAATGTATTATACTTCCACTGAGGTAAACAAAAGCAGGGGTAGCAATCCTGATCTCAGATCAAGCAAAAGCAAAAATAGATCTGATTAAAAGAGAGAAGAAAGGAAACTACATTCTACTTAAAGATACCATATATAATAAAGTAATATCAATACTAAACATATATATATATATATATATACACACACACACACAAAGTGGTATAGTATCCAAATTTCTAGAGGAGAAGTTGAGGGCTGCAAGAAGAATTAAACAGAAAAACTATGCTAATGGAAAATCTCAACCTTGCTCTCACAGAACTAGATAAATCAAACCACAAAATAAATAAGAAAGAGATAAGGAGGTAAACAGAATCCTAGAAAAATTAGAGATGATAGATCTTTGGGGGAAAATGAATGGACACAAAAATGAGTATACTTTTTTTCTCGGCAATACATGGAACCTATGAAAAATTGATCATGTATTAGGGCATAAAAACTTCAAAATCAAATGCATAAAGGCAGAAATAGTAAATGCATTTTCTCAGATAATGATGCAATAAAAATGGGTAGGGTAAAATAAGCCAAAAATTAATTGGAAACTAAATAATCTAATCCTAAAGAATGAATGGGTGAAACAATAAATCATATACAGAATCACTAATTTCACCCAAGAGAATGACAATAATGAGACAACATACCAATATTTGTGGGATGCATACAAAGCAGTTATTAGGGGCAATTTTATATCTCTATATGTCTACTTGCATAAAAGAGAAAGAGAAGATCTTTCTTGAGCTTACAACTAATAAAGGTAGAAAAAGAACAAATTAAAAATTAAATGCCAAATTTGAAATTCTGAAAATAAAAGGGGAGATTAATGAAAGTAAGAAAACTATTGAATTAATAAAAAAGCTGAGTTGATTTTATGAAAAAATACAACAAAATAGATAAAGCTTTAGTTAATTTGATTAGAAAAGGAAAGAAGAAAAACAAATTGTTAGTCTCAAAAGTGAAAAGGGACAACTTTCCACCATTGAAGAAGAAATTAGAGCAATAACTAAGAGTTATTTTGCCCAACTATATGTCAATGAATTTGATAATCTAAGTAACAAGGAGTAATACCTACAAAAATGTAGATTGCCCAGATTAACAGAAGAGGAAATAAATTTCTTAAATAGTCCCATTTTAGAAAAAAGAAAGAAAGAAAGAAATAGAACAAGCTATTAATCAACTAAGAAAAAATTTCCAGGGCCAGATGGATTTACATGTGAATTGTACCAAACATTTAAAGAGCAATTAATTGCAACATTATATAAATTATTTAAAAAATAGCTAAAGAAGGACTCCTACCAAATTCCTTTTATGACACAGATATGGTGTTGATACCTAAACCAAATAGGGTGAAAACAGAGAAAGAAAATTATAGACCAGTTTCTCTAATGAATATTGATGCCAAAATCTTTAAAAAATATCTATTAATAAAGAGATTACCGAAAGTCCTCCCCAGGATAATGTACTATGACCAAGTAGGATTTATACCAAGAATGCAGGACTGGTTCAATATTAGGAAAACTATTAGCATAATTGACTGTATCAATAACCAAACTGACAAAAATCATATGATTATCTCAATAGATGCAGAAATAGCACTTGATAAAATTCAACACCCATTCCTATTAAAAACACTAGAGAGTGTAGGAATAAATGGAGTTTTCCTTAAAATTATCAGTAGCATCTTTTTAAAATCATTAGCAAGCATCATTCACAGTGGAGACAAATTAGAACCATTCCCAATAAGATCAGGGGTGAAACAAGTTTCCTCCTTATCACCATTACTATTCAAGATTGTATTAACAATTTTAGCTTTGGCAATAAACCAAGAAAAAGAGATTAAAGGAATTAGAGAATGTAATGAGAAAACCAAATTATCAGTCTTTGCAGATGATATGATGCTATTCTTAGAGAACCCTAGACAATCAACTAAAAAACTAATAGAAATAATTCACAACTTTGGCAAAATTACAGGATATAAAACAAATCCACAGAAATCATCAGCATTTTTATATATTACCATCAAAGTCCAGCAGCAAGAGATACAAAGAGAAATTCCATTTGAAATAACCATTGACAAAGTCAGGAAAAAATATGAACACAACCACAAAACAATTTCCACATAAACAAAATCAGATTTAATCAACTGGAAAAATAGCAAGTATTCATGGGTAGGCTGAGCAAATATAATAAAAATGACAATACTACCTAAATTAATGTACTTATTAGTGCCACACCAATCAAACTCCCAAGAAATTATTTTACAAATCTAGAATAAATTGTAATAAAGTTCATCTGAAAAACAAAAGGTCAAGAATTTCAAGGAAATTAATGAAAAAATTGCCGATAAAAGGTAACCTAGTTATTACAGACTTATAACTATATTACAAAGCAGTGGTTATCAAAACCATTTGGCACTGGCTAAGAAATAGAGTAGTCAATCAGTGGAATAGGTTAGGTTTACAGGAAAAAATAGTCAATGACTATAGTAATCTAGTGGGTCTAGAAAGACCCCAACTTCTGGGATAAAGATTCACTATTTGACAAAAACGTCTGGAAAATTTGTCATGTACAATGATCTCCTGGTTCTGTTCATTTCACTTAGTATCAGTTCATGTAAGTCTCTCCAAGCCTCTCTAAAATCATCCTACTGATTGTTTCTTACAGAAAAATAATATTCTATTACATTCATATACCAAAACTTATTCAGCCACCCTCCAACTGATGGGCATCCATTCAGTTTTCAGTTTCTTGTCACTACGAAAAGGGCTGCCACAAATAGTTTTGCACACGTGGGCCTCTTTCCCTCCTTCAGATCTCTTTGGAATATAGGCCCAGTAGAAATACTGCTGGATCAAAGGGTATGCATAGTATGATAACTTTTTGAACATAGTTCCAAATTTCTTCCAAGAATGGCTGGATCCATTCACAAACTCTACCAACAACATATCAGTGTCCCAAGTTTCCCACATCCCTTCCAACATTCATCATTATCTTTCCTTATCATCTTACCCAATATGAGAGGTCTATAGTGGTATCTCAGAGTTGTCTTAATTTGCATTTCTCTGAACAATAGTGATTTAGAGCACCTTTTTATATGACTAGAAATAGTTTTAATTTCTTCATCAACACCTTACAATGAATTAACCTATCTACTTTCCTCCATGACAGCTAGCTTAGAAAAGACTGTTATGGAAAATGGAATTTGGATTCAGAAGAAAAAGAAAGGCTACTTTTAGATGATGATATTTTATCTAGGAAAGGTATGCTAAGAAGAAGACCAGTTCTAATAAGATGAAATTTAGTAGTAATAAATGTAAACAATAATCATGTATTTATGTATATTTGGGGAAGGGAATCCAACTGACCAATAAAAGGCTTGAGGTTCTTAATTCATCACACATTCAATATAGATTAATAATTTTATGTGATTGTCACAAATAAACACCTAATAAAACCTTAAGGCACTGTTATCTGCCATTATCAAACTATACATGCCATATTATGCTCACTCATGAATAAAACATTTTAATAGGAATATTGACAATTTTGAACGTATCCAAACCAAGAAGATAAAGTAGCTTCACCATGTTATGGGATGAAATAGTGATCAATTTAAAGGAAAAAGAAAAAGTATTTTATGTGGAGATTACTCAAGAGAGAGAATTTTGTGCCTTCAAAATTTGACTATTAAAGAATGATTGAATGCTAAATGAGAGAACACTAGTACCAATAGTTCAAAGAGAGATCCAGATATGTCATGGTAAGAAGAAAGTCCAAAATATTTACAGAAGCACTCTATATGTTAGCAAAAAACTGGAAACAAAGTAGATGCCCATTGATTGGGGAATGATTAAACATAATATTGTGGCATTAATATAATGGAATATTAAAGTATAAGAAATGATGAATATGATATGCATAGAAAAGCATGAACAGACTTTCATGGACTAAGGTACAGTTAAATAAAAAAATCTAAAAATTGATATACACAATGAAAATTGAAAGAACTACTACAAAATAACTGAAACTTAATTTTGCAGATTTTAATAAACAAGCTTGATTCAGAGGAAGAGATATGAAAAGATATCTCCTCTTCATTTATTCTCTTTTTTATCTCAAACTTGTGCTTTCTCTATCTTATTTGCATGTTGTTTCCCCATTAGACTGTCAGCTTCTAGATGATGAGCACTAATTTTTTCCCTTTCTCTGAAGGTTCAGAATTAACACAATGCCTGAAACACAACAAACCCTTGGCATAGTGTCATTGAATTCTTGATTTTGCAAAGGTGAGAGTCCTCCAAGTATGTAATATGACATTTATTTTTATGCTTTTTTGATGTAGTAATTAGTTTTGCTGATTTTTAAACCTTGATCATAAGATATTTCTCCAAGAGAAGGAAATGGAGAGATACTGAAAGAAATGTGTGGGTAAGTATGTATATATAATCTTTTCAAAAGATTTTATAAGGATGAAGCAAATTCCAGTTCAGTAGTAAACTTTTCTTCTTTTTTTTAAAGAAAAATAGAAACAGGGATTTTACTTTTATTTATTTGTTTGTTTTGATGAGGCAATTAGGGTTAAAAGATTTACCCAGGGTCACACAGCTAGTAAGTGTTAAGTATCTGAGGCTGGTTCTCCGGACTTTAAGGAGAGTGCTCTTTTCACTACACCATCTAACAACCCTCTAGTAAACACCTTTTTAGGGAAAAGAACTGTCAAAAACTATAGTGGGCTACCACATATAGTAGTGAAATTCCCTATTATTGAAGACACTCAGATATGATGTCTCCATTGGGGACATTAATGAAGGGGTTTTCTGTAAAATGTAAAAGCTTCGGGTAGATGGTGGTTGAGGTTCCTTCTAACTCTAAGATTTGGTCATTTTTTGATTCTGATCAATCAGCAAATATAATTAATCCACTAAATGCTTGGAAGATGGGAAAGAAAAGAGATGGGGCAAAAGAACAGATAGCCATAACAAAAACAATCATTGTCTAAGTCAACGATTGGCCTGCATTTGTCATTGATCAATGTAATTTATCAATGATGCCTGAATTATAAGTATGTACACACAAATAACTAAAAGTAATATGAATTTTCAAGTAAACAAGTCATCTTATTATATAATAAAATTGCATTCAGAGATTACTGATTATACTAGGTATGAGACTGAGAAAACTATTTAAAAGTTCATTGTTGGGATAAACAAAACTTGAAGGAAGTTACCTATACCAGACTAATAAGAAGAATACTCTTTTGGGAAAAAAACTAGAGTTAGTGAGGTTACCTCACTCAACAACCTCATGTGCATGGTTTTGTTGGATGGTTAGGAGTGTGGAAATATATGGTTGGTACCTTCATGCATAAAATGAGAATATTCTGAAAATATTGTTATTCATAGTAGATAAAAATATTTATGAAACCAAATCATGATGAATATTATGTGGAAGTTCTGCCCACTGATGACTGAATATACATTTTGGTCAGTTCTTTTTTTTTCTTTCATTACTACTACCATACTTGTTTTTCTCTCATTTGTTTTTCTGTCACATTTCCAATGCCCAGAAACCAAGAATTCATTTCAAGTTCACTATCTCTTACTAGTGAAAAATTATATTTGCTTCATGTAAGATACCTTCATTAATAAGCTTAGATTCTTATGTACATGGTATGTGGTATTTTAAATGACTTATTCTTTTCTAGTCCAAAGGAATATATATTTCTCTGAGCTATAGATAAGAGAATTAGAAAATGACAAAAGAAAAAGTTAATTCAAATCCATAAATGTGTTAAGTGTAGACAATATTCAAGTCACTGTGGTAGGCAATGAAAATACAGAAAGAAAATGATCTTTATCCTTAAATGATTTTATTCTTCTAGGGCAAGCAATATAACAAGCACAAAAATAAATAGTAACTGAGGATTTTCAAGAGGTGATGGATCAGAAAAGGTCTCATATGGGAAGGAACAGTAAAGATGAGTTTAGAAGAAATTTAAAGATTGCACAAAATAGAATTAAAGAGGCAGTACATTCCAGGCAAGAAGGACAGTCTATGCAAAAGCATGAAGATTAGAGATAACATGTTGTTACCAGGGAAGAATATATAAATCATTTTGGCCAGAATGCAGAATAAATTGAAACCATATGAAATATCTTGAAAGGTAAACTGGAGAAAGATGGTGAAAGGTCCTAAATAATTTTTTAAAACACCTTATATTTTCTCTTAGTAGCAAAAGGAAGCCACCATAATTTTGCGAGCACAATTGTGAGTACAGCATGGTCTGATATACTCTTTAGGAAAAATATATTAACAATTGTGTGGAGATTGCATTAAAGAAAGAGGAGATTGCAATAAGTCAGGTAAAAGATGATAAAAGGTCAAACTATGACGGCATAAGTAGAGAGAAGCAAGAGTATGATAATGAGAACTAGATAACCCTTCTAAATCTAAATTTCTGTATGACTCTCCATGATTTAAATTAAGAGGAATTGTGAAGACTGCATTGACAGGATCTGGCAGTTGATTATATAGAATATGGAAGAAGAGGAAGAAGAGTCAGGTATTATTTTGTGGTTCTGAGCCCAGACGGATGTTGGTACTTTCTAGAGAAAGATAGACATTGAGAAAATGAGGGGGCTTAAAATGAAAGAGAATGGGTTCCACTTTAACACATTTTGAACTTGAGATGCCCATGAAATAAAAAGGTAAAATTATCCACCAGCAATTTTTAGTATAGAGCTAGAGCTTGGGATGGAGAAGAGCAAGAAATGCAGATTTGGGAGTCTTTTGCAAGCAGAAAATACTTTGAATGCCTGGAAACTAATTAGATTATGGAAATAAATATATTGAGAAAAGAGGATAACAGATAAAAAAGCCAATCATAGACTTCCACAATATAATCATTCTTGGAATGTAGGGAAAGGATCTAGGAAAGGAGAAGCTATAGTGAAACATAAGAACAAGGAGGCAGCGGTGTCAAAATAAATGAGAAAAGCAAGTATCTAAGATTGGGGTAAAGTGATCAAAACTATCAAAATTTACTCAAATGTCAAGAACTATATAAACTAAGAAAAATCCATCTTAAGGATTAAAAAATTTGTTGTTTAGTTTGAGAGCAATTTCTGTGAAGTAGCATAATATGATACAAAGTCCTCAGAAAGTGAAATGTATAAAAAACAGACATCTTTTTTTAGGATATCAATTTTTAAAAAAGAAATTTATAGTATATAACTAGAGGGATTAGTTGAATTAAAGTCCTTTATCCCCATACATAAAAGTAAAATAATTAATCATAGTCATCATAACTTAATATTAAACATGTGACAAAGGCTAAAATATGATGTAAAACATACTTAGAAGCTATGTGAGTGAGCAACATAATTCTCATACATAAAAGTAAAATAACTAATCATAACATTAAAAACATATCATGAAGAAAAAGCTTTTTATAAAGTACAACAGTGATAACAATGGCAATAAGAGAAGAAAAAGGAATAGAAGAAAGCAGAATATGGAATAAGGAAATAAAATTATCTCTTTTTGCAGATAATATGATGATAAACTTGGAAAATGTCAAAGACCCTATCAAAAATTAGTTTGAATAATTAATAAGTTTAGTATCAAGATATAAATAAACATATTTAGGAAAATATATATACATATATATCAGGATATAAATAAGTAAAGTTTTAAGATTAAAAAGTAAAACCATATAAATCATCAATATTCCTATATATCACAAATAAAACCCTACAAGAAGAGATAGTAAGAGATGTCCCATTAAAAATAATGTTAGATAACAAAAAAATGCTTGGGATTATATCTGCCAAAATATATCTAGAAACTATAAAAGCAAAATTATAGAAAACTTTCTGTACAATTAAAAACTGATTTAAATAATTGAAGAAATATTAATTGCTTATGGGTTGGCAGAACCAACATAATAAAAATGGCAATTTTACCTAAACTAATATTTCAATGCTATTCCAATTATAGTGCAAAAATATTTTAATAAACTAGAAAAAATGATAACAAAATTAATTTGGAAAATAAAAGTTAAGATTATCAAAAGAATTATTGAAGAAATTGTATAGGAAGGAAATTTAGCAATAATAGATCTTAAACTTTATTAAAAGGCTGTAATTATCAAAATTATCTGGCATTAGCTAAGAAATATAAAGGAAGATCAATGGAACAGAAAAAAACAATTTATAGTAGCAAATAAATACAGTGACCTTGTATTGAATAACTGTAATAAGATTTTGGGATACAGGATTCATTATTCAGTAAAACTTTTGGGGAAAACTGGAAAGCAATTTAGCAGATATTGGGTATAGACTAACATCTTACACTTATATACCAATATCTTAATTTACTGAGATAGTCAAAATATACATGTGACCCAAATATAAAGGAAGATATTATAAAAAAAATTAGAAGAATATGGAACATATTATTTATCAGATTTAAGGAGAGGTGAACAAGAGATAGAAAGCAGAGTGAGATATAAACATAATTTAATTACATTAAATTAAAAAGGTTTTGTACAAATAACATAAATGTGGTCAATATTAGGAGGAAAGAAGAAGATTGAAGGGTGACATTTTTTAGTCAGTTTTGTGGATAAAGGTGTTATATCTCAAATAGAAAAATAATTCTATCAAATCTAAAAGATAATTGATAAATGGTCAAAGGATATGACCTGACAGTTTTATGATGAGGAAATCAAAACAATTTTAACTATATGAAAAAGGCTCTAAATAATTATTGCTAAGAGAAATACAAATTAAAACAACATTGAGATAATCATTTTACAACTATCACATTGGCTAAAATGAAGGAGAAAGTAACAAATATTGGATGGGAAACAGAAAAATTGAGATGTCATTTCAATTTTATAGGAATTATGAATTGATCAAACAATTTGGACAGAAATCTGGACTTATACCCAATAATTTACTAAACTACCTACTCCCTTTGACTCAGAAATACCACCATTTGATTTGTTTCCAAAGATGAAGGGGGAAAATGTTCTAACATACTTGTAGCAGCTCTATTTGTGATGGCAAAGAACTGGAAATTTTAGGGAGGCCTATCAATTAGGGAATGGCTAAACAAGTTGTGGCATATGATTGTAATGAAATACTACTGTGCTACACAAAATTATGAACTCAATGATCATAGATAGACATGGATATACTTGTACAAAATAATTAACTGCAAAATGAGGAAAATGAAGAAAACATTGTCTACAGTAACAGCAATATTGTTTTAAGAAGAACTTTGAGAAACTTTCAGTATTATAAATATCCCAATTAACTACAAAGAATATATGAAGACACTATCTGTATCCAGAGAAAGAATTAATAAATAAAAGTTTGTACAGAATTGTTTTACATTTGTCTATATATATATATATATGCATATATATATATATATTAGTGTATAATAGTAGTCAATTCTGGGGGGGGGAGTAAAAAAAAAGAAATTGACAAGATAACTTCATTTATTTAAAATTAATAGCAAGTTGTACATAATGAATTTTTAGTTTCACTTGCAGTCTTTTTAAATTATACTATGTTACGGAAATGCTTGTTTTATTGGATACACTCAAATATTAATAAATATTTTAAATGAATAGAGATATCATGCCACATTATGTTATAAGATCTCTGTAGTTTGTTCAGTTATTTTAAGCTTAGAACTAATAAGACCAAAACTGTGGATTCAAACTTCACAGGTCAGCAAATATATAGAGACAAAGCTGTTTGATGGCCATAACTGAGGCACCTAAATCTGTCCTTCCACTTCACAGATAATTCCCTAAATATGAATTTTTTGTACATCTTCAGAATACTTTCACACAAATTACTTACAGCAGATAAAATTTGGTAAGATAGGTATGACTATTTTGAAGCTGAATGTACAAATCTCAGTGAAACCTCATGCCATTGAATGCCAAGCTGCCATTACCATTTTCTACACCTACCCATGTTCATAAATCAACTTAAAAACAAATTCAGTTACAGAAGAGAGAAGACAAATACCCTAGCAAAGACCCAGAAATACAAAAGGGAAAGTGAGATATTTGGGAGTTTCTTATTTTTAGAAAATTTTTCTTGCTAACTTGATGATCAGCTTGCTTGTTTCTCTGTTGCCAAAGGAGTACAAATTTATTAATGTCTTCTCATTTTAGCCTCTCCTGGAAAAAGTCTTTTCCAAGCCTTTTTCTTTCATTACAGCTCTTTTTGGTTCTAAGGAAACACCTAGGACTGTTTCAGCGCAAAGCAGTTTTTATTAATTAAAGGAAACATAGGACTACTTGAAGTTAAGATAACATCCCCAACTTGCCATATGGAAGAACAAATACCCAATCACTTATCAAGGACAAATGATCTGCAAGACTGAGGCAGTATGAAATTCTGAAGAGCTATAAGAATAGTTGCATGCCATATTTATTCTTTGCTCATCTTCATTCAGTTTGCATATGAGAGAAATACACCAAGGTTAAGGTTGCAGTGCTTTGTGGGAAGCGAGTTGCCCTTTCCCCCTCAAGACAGGCAGAGTTCATGGAACAAAGGATAGTTCAATTTCCTCCTTCCTAGCTATCATTTTAGAAAAACAAAACACATATTTTGACACAGTTCCATATGACTTGGGGCCCTTCTTAAAATAAGCCCAGACTGAGAATTCACAGAGACTGAATCACCTCTAACCCTCCCAACATGATGGGTGTTACTAAGCAGGATATACTTTTCATTCTTGGAATGGTGTGGGAAAGTTCTGACTTAAGCTGTCAAGCCCATGTTCAGTCATCCAACATAATCTTTCTAGCTCAAAACAAGTCCTCCTGCCCCACCCCCATCTTTCCTCATTGACTCATCCAGGTTGAGAAGATGGACTGTGTCACAAGTGTTCTCTGTTATCCATCAAAACTGGGCTGCCCACCTACTATAAGAAAAGAGAGAAGGGTGTGAGAGAAAAGGGGAGGGGGGCGGAATTGGGAGAGAGAGAGAGAGAGAAAGAGAGACAGAGAAAAAGACAGAGACAGAGAGATGGAGAGAGATGGTTCTGGTTCAAAGGAGTCTCCTGGGAATTGTGTCACACAATAGGCTCTGGGCTCTCCTTCAGGCACTTTTATATCATTTTGATATTTGGAAATCTAGAATTGATTTTAATGCACATCAATTATTTTTTCCTTCATAGCCAGGGAAGAAGTTCTTGGTCAAAGCCAAATTGGAATTTCAGTTTTTTCGTTTCAGATTCAGAAGTAAAAGCATTAATCTAAACTGTCATGTGTATTTATCTCAATAACTACTGTGAAATCAGATCTTTTTTCAACTAGTTTCCCTTTTCATTTTTTCCTAATCAACCACAGGCTCAAGGAGGTTGAAATTTATGCAAATTAATAGCTTGCATTGAGTTGACATGACTGCCTGAAACATTTGAAGGAATGATTTATCTTGCCCATTTAACTTAGCCTTTATTTAGTGTTTGTTGCCCAAATGATAAAGATCTGTGATTATTTCCTGGTAATCAAATTTTCCCTTTATAAGGGGGCAGTGTAATATAGTAGAAAAAGTTCAGTCATGTTCTAGAGTCCAAGGCTATGGGTTCAAATTCCACCTTAGACTTTTTTTTTTAGCTATATGACCTTATATAAATTATTTAATCTAGGTTTCAATTTCTGTATCTAATAAAATGAAGAGAATGCATTATTAGCTTTAGATCAAAGATCAAACAGTACAACAAATACCCTTCACATACTTGTATTCTTAATCAATAATTTTGTCTTCTTGGCAACTTGGAAATTGGTAGATCAATAGATACCAAATGAAACTTTCTGAAATGCTTCTCTGTATGTTTGTTTCCTGCACCAAACCTCTAAAAGTGTTTTTGTGCATGTTTGAGTATAGAAAAAATATACATATATACATGTATGAATATATATTCATACATGTATATATGTATATATGTGTATATAATATATATTATATGTGTATATAAATTTATTATACATAAATTATCCCCAGGCCCTCTCATACAATAATTAGGGCATTTGATAATAGCTAACATTGGTATAGTGCCCACTATATGCTAGGGACTATGCTGTGTGTACTATCCCATTAGATCTTTGCCACAACCCTGGGAAGGAGATATTTATTATTTATCATTTTTACCTCTCAGGTTAAAAAGATCTTGCATCTAAAGTGTTCTCTGTCATCTACTGGAGATACTCAACTACCACAAGAAAATAGTATTACAGATATTATGCTGGGCCAAAGGGGTCTCCTGGAAATTCTGTAAATTATTATTTATTATCATTTTATACTTGAAGAAACTGAGATAAGAGTTAATAAAGTAACTTGCCAAGTGTCACACAACTAGAAAACATCTGAAGCTAGATTTGAACACGTCCTCTTGACTCCAGATCCAAATACCTATGTATTATGCCTTCTAACTACCTGAAATATAAGCAGGATGATAATAAAAATCTCTGTGTCAGAAGTAGCTTAAGTAGCTTTAGTAAGAAAATATCTGGAATAAGAATAAGGAATACTTGCATTCAAACACTATCTCAAATAGTTGTGCCTGCCACTTAAGTTTCCTCAGCCTCAGTTTCTCTCATCTATAAAATAAGAGTGCTAATAACATCTAACTTCAAGGTTGTTATTAGGATCAAATGAAATAATATATTCAAAGTGTCCTACAAAACTCAAAACACTATTCAAATGACACCTGTTTTGTTATCTATTAATTGCTGTGCCTATTTTAATTATTTTCTAAACATCCTCATACTAGGGCTCATCATGGGAAAGAACAAAAGCAGGGCTTACTTTTGTCCCAACAACATTCCGACCACTAAGGCAAACACATTTCATAGAGAAAAGTCAAAGAAATGTTACCCTATTTCATCTCTTCTGAGTATTTATCTCTTTTTTCTGATGATTCAATACTAAATCTCACTATTATACTCTGAGACCCTTAGTAGCAAATATAACTTTTCTCTCAATCTTCTCTTCTGTTCTCCTTTGCTGTATTGTTTGAAATCAAGGAACCACAAATTGTGATAGTCATGAATGAAACTGAACTTCCCACTCCAGACCCCACCTCCCCTGCTAACTCTGCATCCCCTAATGATACCATTAAAGAAATCAGTGGGAAATTTGGCTCCTCTCCATGCTTTCCACATTTATGCTTTTATTTTTCCATACTTTTAAGAGGGAGAGGGACAGGGGGAGAAGAGAGGAAGAGAGAGATGGGGGAGACAGATAGAGAGGGAGAGGAAGGGTAAGAAGGGAGAAGAAAGAGAGGGAGGGAGAGAGAAAGGAGGAAGAGAGGGGAGAAAGAGAGGGGAAAGAAAAGAGGGAAAAGAGGAGGAGAAGAGAGAGAAGGGGGAGAGAGGGTAGAAAGAAGAAGTAAGCGAGGGGGAAGAAAGGAAGGAAGAGACAAAGGGGGAAAAGGGGGAAAGAGAAAGAAGGGGGGAAAAGGGGGAGTAAAGAGGAAAAGAGAGAGAGACAGAGAGACAGAGACACACACAGAGAGAGAGAGAAATAGAGAGAGAGAGAGAAAGAGAGAGAGAGAGAAAGAGAGAGAGAGAGAGAGAGAGAGAGAGAGAGAGAGAGAGAGAGAGAGAAGGGGGGGGGAATGAGTCCTGTACAAGATAAATAAATAAACAAGCAAACAAAGGCTCACTGTGATACTACTATTGGAGAATGTCCTGGAGCTACAAATGTTCGGCTGTTGAAACACCATAGGAATAAACCCAGGAGGCCACATCTGGGAATGTGAGTGTGTGAATGGAACATAACTGGCCTCCCACGCAACGGGAATTCCATCAAAACTATGTGCTGTGTAGGGGAGGCTAGGGAAAAAAAGAAAAAAGGGGAGAAAAAAAGATGTGTTTAGGAGATCACTAAGGAAACCCAGATACATTATCATTGCCAGAGTACAGAAGACAGTACAGTTGGTGACTGACTCAGAATGACTAAAACAGAGAACACTTAATAATGCCGATGAATCAGGGAAGTAGAAAGAAAGGGAAAACGTTTTCTTTTTTAGACAGTTTAAAAGGACGCCTCCCCTTTCACATCACAAGGGAACATAACTGTAATGTGTTACATGCCTGTGGCTTTCTGCAGCCAAAGGAATTTAAAAATAAATGTGTTTCCTGCAGCATTCAAGATTTCCACTCGACTCTCTAATTTAATTTTCAAATCTCAAGGATTTCTTGCTCAAGATACCTTCAAATCACAATTTGTTTCAATATATATGAAAGAAAGATATAGTTCCTAGATCCCTGAGTGAATTTTGACATCAAAAAGTACATGTTTTCCAAGTTATCATATTCAGGAAAACATAACATATACACAAATGAAAATATATACATTTCTAAGTTCATTAATTTGTCATTTTATCCCATAAACCTTTCAGCCAGTTTTAGCTTCCACTGCACAAAATATTTTTTGCCATAAAGGGAGGTTCAATTTTCCTTTTAATTAAGGACACTAAAAACATGCCCAGATTTGTGAAGTAAGCAAAATACAGAATTTTCCATTTAAGCTCCTGGGTTCAAATCCTGTTTTTGCTGCATAACCATGCAGAAAACAGTGAACCTCTCTGTATTCAGTTTCCTCACCAAGAAAAATTAAGGGATTGAAACTAGGATCAGTGGGGGCAAACAAGGAAAGGCTGAAATGTCTCAACATTTCAGACTGTGGTCAACCAGATTAAAATGGAATTGAGAAATATTTAATATATACAAATGCAACAGGATATGTATAATGTTAATAAGTGGTTTTCTACATTCCTACATGGTTGCAGTGATCCTTATGTAGGGCTTAGGAACTCAGCACTCCATTACTCAGTCATTTTTTTCAGTTTTGTACCACTGGGGCTGCTTGACCTCAGAACTATATGACCTCAGAGGTCCTTTTCAGTATTATATCTATAAAGATCATGCAAGATCTGAAATGTATTTTCATTTAATCATTCACAAATTAGAGAAAGGACTTTTTGGAAAAGTTAAGTGTGTGTGTGTGTGTGTGTGTGTAAAGAGTACTATAGCTTACTGGACTTAAAATAAAACCTATTATGCCACAGAATTACATGTTTTGGTATAGAGCACAGATCTCAACTTATCTATCTTTATTTTACAAAATATACTGACTTCTTTCTAGTCATATGACATATGAAAAACTGTTCTAATTCACTATCGACTAGAGAAATGCAAATTAAGACAACTCTGAGGTACCACTTCACACTTCTCAGATTGGTTAAAATGACAGAAAAGATAATGATAAATTTTGGAAGGGATGTAAGAAAACTGGGACACTAATACATTGTTAGTGGTATGAACTGATATAAACATTTGAAGAGCAATTTGGAACTCTACTCAAAGGGTATGCAAAACTGTGTATACGCTTTCATCCAGCACTGTCTCTCCTGGGACTGTATCTCAAAGAGATCCTAAAAAAGGGGAAAGCATCCACATGTGCAAAAATGTTTTTAACAGCCCTTTTTGTGGTGACAAAGAACTGGAAACTGAGTGGATGCCCATCAGTTGGGGAATGATTGAATGAGTTACAGTATTTGTAACAATATTATTTTTCTATAAGAAATGATCAGCAGGTGCATTTCAGAAAGGCCTGGAGAGATTTATATTAACTTATGTTGGATGAAGTGAGTAACCAAAAGTACATTGTACACAGTAGCAATAAAATTATCTGATGATCAGCTGTGATGGACTTGACTCTTCTCAACAATGAGGTGATTCAGGCCAATTTCAATAGACTTGTGATAGAGGCATCTACATCCAGAGAGAGAACAATGGGGACTGAATGTGGATCACAACATTGCATTTTCATCATTTTTTTGTTTGCTTGTTTTTTTTTTCTTTCTCATTTTTCCTTTTTGATCTGATTTTTCTTGGGCAGCATTATAAATGTACAAATATGTTTAGATGAATTGCACATATTTAGCCTATACTCAATTACTTGCTGTCTAAGGGAGGGAGAAAGCAAGACAGAGAGACAAAAAAATTGAAATACAAGCTTTTGCAAGGATGAATGCTGAAAACTATCTTTGCATGCATTTTGAAAAGCATAAAGCTATTAAAATATATATGTATATACTGACTTGATTTTTTTATTCTGATATGAATCATTTAGTGTTCTTGTTGTTATATTTTGGTCATGATGTAAAAAATGGAGTTTTATAGAATGCAAAAGATTTATTATTCTAGCAACCTTGGAAAGCTGTAAGGACTTTTATGTTATTTTTAATATAGCAGGTTGACATCAAGCTGTATCGTACAAACACACAAATGGGGCAGAAATCTCATTATGACTGACCATAGTGGTTAATGATGAATCTATTTGTCTTGTCTTGTTACAGTTGAACAAACGTTTTGAAATAATAAGTTAATTTGTACTTTGTATGGATAGATACAGTATACATTCTTTTCTTTAGTGGAGGCAGGGAGGAGAGACAGCTTGAAGTGGATATGTTTCTAAGAAAATTGTCTTAATTCTAGGAAGACAAGGCTCAAAAATCATGTTTAATAGAAATTTTTGACTCATTATTGAAATACTTTGTAGATAATTTGCATGAGTTAAATGAATTATCTATTGATTTAAATTAAAAGCATCAACCATCTAAAAGTTTCTAAGCAGATTCATGAAAATCAATTCAATTCACTAGAATACTAGACAATTTATTAATACTAAAGGCAAAAATTTGGTTAAAAATATATCTGACAAAAATATCTAATAAAACAATTAAAATTGAAAATTTCAAGTTCATGGGAAAAATGATTTTTATGTTTTAAAAGTTCATTAAGATCAATGCCATAAAGACATATGATAAATACAATTTGATCTTAACATTAAATGAATATACTTGACAAAGCCCAGAGGGCCAAAATTAGAAAAGTTTATGTTAAATCCAGGTTTGTTTAGGAGAAGAATTTTAGATAGAAGAATTAGTCATTTCTCAGGTTCTCATTTTCAAAAATGCAAATGTATAGTAAAACTCCAGTATAAGCTCAGGAATCAGGGCAATACTTTCTTTTAAGATAGACTATAGATAGAAAGCATTATTTTAACTCATAGTAAAATTGGTTATGTATTAGAGAGACGTATTTTTGCATAAATCCTTGTGACAGTCAGAATTCAGAGTATGAAAATGACAGGGACTAGACTGGTATGTTCACTGTTAACTGGAAGAGTGAGGCTGATAAAGTTCCCTCTACCAATTCAGGTAATAACTTTTTCTGCAATTTGCCCAGAACATGAGAGCTCAAGTGACTTGCCCTCTATCACACAAACAGTTTATGTCAAAAATATCTATGGAGTAACAAATAGAGAACTGCCCTTAGATACAAAAAAAGTTAAGTTTAAAAAACTTACTCTTCAAAAAATGGATAATTACCTACTCTTACTCTTCAAAACTTACTCTTCAAAAAATGGATATTAAGTGATAAAGGCAATACTAGCTATAAATTATTATTAACTATGTATATATTGTAAATGATATAATATTTATAAAATATAAATAACATTCATAACATAAATGATATTTAGAAGAACATACCAAAATGGGAGTTTAAATATTAGAAAGACTCCAACACTCCTCGGAAGTAGTCACAAAGTTTGAGGGAGAGATATAATCTTACTTTAGGCATGCAACTTGTTAATCAATCTATCTACATCTAGCTCTGTATACTAGGTACATTGATTAAAATTTTAAAACATCAGCAATAAAAAAACCAAGAAAAACAAGCCTATTCTGATGTTAGTATAGAAGATGTTTCACCCAATATAGCATCAAGCCTTGATCTCATTCTTTATGCAAGAATCATCTGAAGATTCTCTGAGTGAAATTCCTATTTGGATATTGTTTTTCCCCAATTTCTCTTCTATTGATCTCATTTGATGTAAATCTATTTTAAGGAAAATTCAGTTTAGGACAATTCCTCTGGGCCCAGGACATGAAAATCCAACCTGGAATTCACTAAACAAATTGCAAAAAGCACAAACAAACATGTGAATGGTAGAGGAGGATCTTTAAGAAAATGGCCTCAAAAGTAATGTCTTAGCTTATAACTTCTATGTTACAATGGGAATATGAACTTTCACTGTTTACTACATTATCTCCAAAGATATCTCTCAGAAATTTACAATGTTCCAACTTTTAAATATATTAAGAGCAAGTGAAATGGGATGCACATTTTAAATTAATGATACCTAGGGATTTAAATGTCTAAAACAAAACAATGTAGGGAGAGTTCTTCTGAATCATATTCAAAATACAACACACCCCAACTTTGACCCCTGGACCTACACTATACTTTTTGGAATTTAAGCCATTCCCTAAATGAATTCTTTTATTTTGAGTTATAGTCCCATTGAACTCCTGAGATGCTTCATTTTACAAACATGCACTACATGAAAGCAATCATCTTTTTCTAGATTCTGAATAGAATATTGTTTTGCTTCTCCCAAGAAAAATTCTTGGAGAAACTACATATTAATTACAAATGGAAAGAAAATCTCACTTGTTTTCACATGAGTACATAATTTTGCAGGGGTGGGGAAAACTACTCGTGAAGGAAGAGCACTCACTACTTAATGTACAAGTTTTAGGAACAAATTATAATCTAAAGCCAAAAAAGCAAGATGGAAGGTTTAGAAACAATCTAATGAGCCTAGTGTAATTGGAGACTGGCCAATAAAGCCGACCTTTATGAGAATGCACAAAATGATTGGCTGACAAAATCCCCATATAAGTAACAGTGGATATAAACTTTTTGTTACTACATTTAGTTCTAGTCTAGAAATCACATGATGAAGAGAAACATCTTTAATTGGCTATGTAGCCAAAACTGGGGGTACCTTCAAAAGCACTAATAGACATGAATATTTTCTTTGTTGGGATATAAAATTTTTCTTTTTTTAAAGCTTTTTATTTGCAAAACATATGCATGGCTAACTTTTTCATATTGACCTGAGATATAAAATTTTTCTTCTCGGCAGTATTATAGTGGGAGAAGAGAAATAATGGCATGTGGCAAGAAGCTTTGGATCATGCTCCCCATACAGTCTTGATTCTTCTAATTTTTTCTATAAATCCTTAGTACTGTTCTTCTTTCCATTTTAACAGAAAAGAGAGAAGAAATGGAGAATACTCAGTGCAACACAGAATAGGTTTTGCAGTCAATCAGTCCAGCATCAATACCCAGGATGAGGGAAAACTAATGTTTGAGACCCAGACCATCTATAGCTGAGCCAGGGAACCATTCAGCAGTGATGTTTTGGGGTCATATAAAATTGATAGAACCAATGATAGGTAGAAAATGCTTTAACTTGGAGCCTACTTTCTCCAGAAACCAATGATGGTATAACAGAGAATGTTGGGGGGAAATAATTGTATTTCTACATTTTTGCTGTGTCTTCAAAGGAAATATCCCCTTGAAAAAGTTAATTGATATTAGTTTGTTAAATGGAACTGTAGTGGGCTAGTAATAGCAATCTAGAAGAAAGCCCTTGATAGAATGAGGTTTATGACAAAAACATTAGAAAAGGTTCCCTGACTGCTTGATGATACCCCTCGAATCTGACAGAAAGAAGTATCCCAGTTCATTGTGGGAAAATGAAGCCAAAGCACTCATTACATTACCAATTCAGATAACCAATTTAAAAACTTAAAATCTATGAAAACAATAGCTGGCACTTATGGGAATACCCATAATGGTGATTTCATTAGTATGAGGAGACTTTCTGGCCCAATGCAGATTACAGGACTCATAGTAACAGGAGAATACTAGATTTTGGTGTCAAAAATCCTAGGTTTGAATCCTGACCATACCACTTACTGTAGCCTAAGTGACCTTTAGCAAAGCCCCTAAAAAAAGCTTAAGTCCTTGAGCAGCTGTCTCTCATGTGAGTTATAATCCCCTAGCAGAATGTAAGTTCCTTAAGGAAAATTATGTTATTTTTGTATGTTTTCCTTGTGCCTAGCACAGAGTAAAAGCTTAAAAGGAATATATTCATCCATCTTTCAAATAAAGGTTCTCACCTACAAGATGTCCTTTCCAGCTTGAAAAGTCTATGACTTTCATCTTTCTGGCCATGAAAGCAAGCTGGGCCACTGTCATTAAGACACAAATCCAATTTCCCCCTCATTTGTCAGGTGAATTAAGGGACAAGTGAATTTCAGCCTTATTAATATGAACAACAGTGGCCAATATGGACCTAGTATTATTGGGATTTGTCCTTTAACAAAAATGTTAGCTACACATTTAACGAACGGAGCAAAGGACTATATCATCTAACCCTGAGTATCTATCTAAATGAAAGTCACACTTTCATTAACAAGTGGATTTTTATGTGCATTGGCACTATGATTTCATTACTTTTCCATTTTCTTCTTTTAAAACAAAAACGGCATATTAGAAATCAGCTTCCCTCGTATCATAACACATATCTTCAATCACTTGCTTCCCAGTCTTGGTAACTAAATCTCCATCTGGTTGCACATATATTAGGTTAATATTTTATACTGATAAAAATATATCTGGATGCAATTTTAAGATTGGACATTTAAAGTCAGACTACAAAAGTATTAAGGTTCTCAGAGATATATTTGTGAAATACGTTACAGGAAATATGTACCCTCTGTCCCATTAGCAGCTTTCCTAATGCAATAACTCCTCATTTATACAAAATCATCCATATAACAGAATTTTCCAGCTACCTGAAGCTTGTTCCTATAAGTATAAATACTTGTTTTATTTGATACATTTTTATTAGTTCTCTAGAAAGTGAATTTAGTCAGCATGCTCCCAGGACTGAAGAATCATTAGCCAGTACTTGATACTTTAAAATATTTTATGTATCTCTTTGCTTTTTTTTTTAAAACTGGGGTTCTTCAACTCAGTTTCCTCATATGGAAAATGGCAATACTGAACTAAATAATCTCTAAGGCTTTCAAGTTCTAAACCTGTAATTTAAACTTTTTCTTATGTTTCCAAATTATCACTGTGAACATCAGCTACCAGAGTGATAATACAGCAATGCTATCAGGAGTTATTGAAGAATACAAAGATTATTTACCTTATATTAAATGGCCATGGGCTATTGTGTTTTGGGTATTCCTGTGTCTGCTTTTGACCATTTTAGTCTCCTTCTTTGCTGCCAGGCATGTATCTGTGACTCTTTACCACGGTTAGTGTTCATTTCTCATACAGAAGCATTCCCGTTAAGATTCTCTGAATATGTCTAATTCTAGGCTGGAAAGCCAAATAATCAAGCTTATTAAGATTGTGTGTAAAGTAATTTAATTCAGAGTGAAACCCTCTCCCAACACCCTCCTCCTACCCTCACTCTTCAGCCAAAATTTTATTCTAGAGACAGTATAAAGACTTTGTTCCATCAAGTGTAGCTTCTCAGGAATTTTGCTTCTCTCCATTTGGAGGCTATTTTCTAAATTTACACATGCCAAATAAGTTATGTCAAATACATGAATTTTTCCTGTTGATAGTTTTTAAAAAGATTGCAAATAATATTGTCAAAAAAAACAAAGCAAAGGGACATCTCTAATAAAACTCAATATGACTATATAATCAGTACCATTTTTGTTTAAAAAAAGAAAGATATATGCTTTAACACTACAGTGATTATTCATTTTCTCTGTGCTTTTCCAGTTTCTTTTCCATCTAAATATATATATATATATACACATATATATACAGACTTGTGTATGTATATACATAAATAATATTTTTCTGGGATATATATGTGTATGTATATACATGCATATAGTAATAGAGCATATACCATTATGTGCTGCTTTCTTCACTTTGTATTATTTCATTTGTCTTGTCACATTTCATTATTTTCCTCATATTTGTCATTTTAATGGAGCAATAATATTCTGTTATAAATGAAACACTCCAATTTGTTTAGCTATTTTCCAGCCACTGGAGGGTTGTTTCCAATTTTTCACAACTGAAAATAAGCAATGAATATCTTTGTGTAGATATAGATATGTATGGCTTTTAGTATTTCACAAAGAGGGCTCTGTTCTCCCTATCAGACCAAGAAGAATACAAATGCTGAGCCTTTCTTACTTAAAGAAAAAAATAAACCACTATGACTCCCCACTTAAAAAGATCCTCAAAATTTATCATTGGACAGGACCTTAGTGATTCTTAATTTAGGGTCATTTATGCTTTTTTAGTTCATGGGTCGCTTTGTTAACGTGATTAAACCTATGTAGCATTTATTACAATCATATTTTTAAATGCATTAAAATAAATACATAAGACCAAGGAAAATCAATTTTTTGAATATGATTAAAAGTTTTTGCTTTTTATATTCACAGACCCAAGGTTAGGAATCCTTGAACTAGTACAAGTTTTTCAATTTCTAAACAAAGAAACTGAAGCCCAAATATTTTAAGTACCCTGTATAAACTTATATGACTAGTTACAGGCAGATCTTTTGGGGAGGAAAGAAAGAGGAGGGAGAAAAACCTCTGAATTCAAGGAAATTATAATCTACATATATACATATATTATGTATATATATATATTACATCTTGTACATATATTTAAGTGTGTCTTATAGAAGTGCATATCATACATTTGTATATATCTTATGTATACATATTTATCTTATATGTGGAGATAATCTCCAAAAAGAAGGTACTAATGTTATGGAAGGTAGTTATTTTATGTCTTTTGTTGATTGACATTCCTTTTAAAAACAAAACTCTTTAATTCTGCTGTCCTCACTGATTCCAACTGTTTTTCCTAAATGCTTTGGTCAATATAAATATGGAACACTTAGGTGACACAGTGGACTGAAGCCAGGAAAAGTCATCTTGCTGAGTTCATATTTGGTATTAGAGATGAACTGTGTGACCATGGTCAAGTGACTTTGCCCTGTTTGCCTCAGTTTCCTTATTTGTAAAATGACCTGCAGAAAGCAATGGCAAACCATTCCTGCATTTTTTGCCAAGAAAGCCCCAAATAGTCTTACAAAGAGTCAGACATGACTAAAACAATTTAAAAACAATAATAATGGAAGAAAACCCCAAAATCACATAGAGACAGAAATGACTGAAAACTGAAGCAAAATAAAAAAGTAGTAAAAATAAAATAGGATTAGCCCTTGGGAGACCCAGGTCTTTTTTGTTTGTTTGTTTTAGTTCTACTATCTGTGTGACTTTAGGGAAATCTTCCCTTCCCTTCATATATGAAAAAGAATGAGCAAATATCTTGAAGGCACTATGAAGCTCTCAAACTCTTATTTCCTAATTCAAAAAGCAGAACTATATTAAGAAATTAAATATTTCCCTTTCTTGAAAGTTTGCTTCTTTTAGCAGACTGATTTTAAACCTAGTAAAGTTTATTTCCAATATCTTTTAAAGAAATTCCAAGAGATCATGGAATACATAGACACAGTAGTATTATAACAATAATAATAATAAACCCCTATGCCAGAATCAATTATCTCTCTGAAAAGCGGTAGAGAACATGTTTCATTATTGGTCCTCTGGAATCATGTATGGTAACTGTATCGATCATAATTCTTATATCTTTCAAAATTTACTGTCGTTTTACATTGTTGCTGTTATTATATAGAGATCTCCTGATTTTTACCTGGCATGTATGTAAAGTTATAATACAATGCAATATAATATAAAGTTTAAATATATTTAATATATATTAAAACTAATGAAAGAATTTGCTTTTTTTAAACTATGAATATTTTTACAAGAATTTTTCCTTTCCTCTTTCTTCTTTTTAAGGTGGTAAGATGGAAAAGTATTCATTAAAATAAAGAAGTAGTGGTAATAAAGATGTAAGATATTGCAGACTATTTCAGATGAAGTCACTGTACTGCTAGCTTTGCTTGGCTGTTTTAAATTTCATGAGACTTATCATGGAGATGGAGAAATCAATAAATGTTTATAATGTAAAAACACATCAATAGAGCTTTTAAAAAAAGCTGTCTCCAACAGATGGTGATCTAGTTGTTGCTAAAACTGATGCAGAGCCCAGGAGTTCACTATGTTGAAAGGTAGCAGATTTCCACATGTGGTAATGTGTTACAAAAAAAAAAAGATCTTTTAACTGAGTCAAAATTTGCTTTTTTAAATCTTCTCTAATTGGCCCTAGGACTTCTCCTATAGAGCAATGCTAAGTTTACTCTTTAGTCTCTTCAAGTCCTCATGAGATATCTTCCTTGTATACCTTCAATCTTCTTGTTGCCAAGTTTTCATTTCTTATAAGAAAATTTCTAGACACCCCACTATTCACATTGTCCCTTTCTATGTCATTTTTTGTCATTTAGCAATGATCTCCTTTAAAACACTTATTGCTTTAAACTATTAGAGAAAGGAAGAAATGGGATGAAGAGGTAAAGGAAAACAAAAGTAAATCCTAACTTTCTCCCCTGAAACAATGTTATTTTTCCACAACCACCAATAAGGTATTTAAATAAAAGTCTTTTCCCAATTATGATAGTGGGTTTTTACTAATTCTTCTATATTCTTTCTTGGTTCTACTTGTAATAAATAGCAAACATTTCCAAGGTGTCTGACTGAAATAGAAGTATCAGGTCCTAAAACTCATTTTGAAATACATTTAAAATTTAGAAAATAGCTACTGGTAAGAATGAACCATAAATTCAATATTACACTTTAATTTTGTATTTGGTCACATCTTTCATCTACTTCTTATTTCCATTTTTAAAAAATCACAAAATAAATTGGATGCAGCACGCATATTCTGTAAAAGCCAAGATTAAGAAAATCGCATCGATATAATTCTGTGGAAAAGGCTATTTTTCTTTAAAGATGCAATATTCTCACACAAGAGGACATGGGCAATTCCTGGAAGGAGAACTTGTAATACTGTTTACATATAGAGATGTGTGTGAGTGCTGATTGGCTGAAAGAACTTTGAGACCACAACACTATGTATGCATATGAAGGACAAAAGAAGTAGAGAGGGAAAGTAAATCAAGTGATTTGAACTTTTTAAATGACTAGAAGGAGCAACTTGGAACTACAGGAACATGGAAAGAACTACTACCTGAACATATGCCTTTACTTCCAGCACCCAGAGACAATTCAGGATAGATTTTCAAGGTGAGAACATTTCCTCATAAGTGCTATATGCTCTAAAATAACCTGTTAAAGATCTCCAATTTTTTATTTTCACTTACTTTTAAAAAATATTTTGGCTCATCATTCATGATAACATTTTGCATAATAAGTATTTGATGGGAGGGAATGGAGTTATTTAACAAACAGTAAGAAAACTCCTACATTCAAAGTGTGTAAAAGGATTGTTTCCTATCTGGCACACCCAAGTAAAGTAACTTTTATCCTACACTACCAAAAAAAGCATTACATTTGAAGACTCCAAATATCTGGTACATAAAAAAATAAAATAAAACATTGCATTTATATATTCCTTTCACATTTGCAAATCACTTTACAGATATTTTCCTCCTAATAGCCCTGAGAAATAGGTGCTATTATTATTATTTCCATTTTACAGATAAGAAAACTGAGCCAGAGCATAAGTGGTTTGCTCAGGTTCATACCATTAGTCAGACAGAATTTGAACTTTAGGCTAACTAACTCCAAGTCCTTAGTGATTCCATTATGCTATGCAAAATTGCTTCCTCTGTAGACTATAGTCACCTTTACAATTACAATGAAATCCCAAGGGAATATTTGAGTATGTACAAAAGTAAAACTTCTACTAATAGGAAGAAGAGTGATAAGAATAGGTCACCAAATGCTTTTTACATAATAAAATCAAGGGAGAACCAGTTAGCTTCTAAGGCCATCTCAGATACTACTTTCTGCTGCAAAATTTCCCTGGCCTTCTCTTCTTATATAATCATATATTTACTTGTCTGTTGTGGACAGCTAATTGACACAACAGATTGAGCACTGGGCTTAGAGTCAGGAAAACTAAAGTTCAAATTCAATCTCAGATTAGCTAAGTGACCCTGAACAAATCACTTAATTTGTCTCTACCTGTGCTTCCTTGATTGTATAAAATGGAAATGATAATACTAATAGTACTCCCTACTCCTTATGGTTATGATGAAAAGCAAAAAAAAAAATATAGAGTATTTAGCACAGTGCTTCATAATTAGTTGTTCACTAGTTCATTCGTTGTTTTTTTTTCCTTTTTTCAATTGTGTCTCCAACTAGTATATAATCATTTAGAATTCACAATTGATTTTCACTTTTCTCTTTTATCCCAGTAAAGAAACTAGCTCAAAAAACTAAATAACTTGTTTGAGGCCATCTAGCTACATAATAGTAGAGAAGCAACTTGAACTCACATCTTTTGAAATCAAGTAATTAGTTCATAGTAAAGTCTCCTTATTTGAGAAAATCAGATAGAGAGACATTGTAAAGTAATGAAATATTGGAAATTTAATTTTGTTTTTTAAGAAATTTAGAATGTAAAAAAAATTACCTTTCAAGTGCATGTCATAACCAGAAATAGCTTAATAGAGGTAAAGATTTCCTTTGTGAATGGGTAAAAATGATTGGTAATTAGCATTTTAGTTGTTTATTTATAAACAGTACTTCTGAACATGTCTGAAAATAAATTTATTTTCTCAAGTAGTTTAAAAATTCCTCTGGTAATTTTGGTTTTGTTATTAGCAAATATTTTTTCATACATTGAAGAAAAATAAGCTTCAAACACACAGCTATTTGAATTATAATAAATTCAAAATTAGCTGAGTTTAAATTATTAATTTTTATATCAAGATAATTATAATACTGCAATCTTTATTTTGATCAAAGCCTAAGAAAGCTTATCACTTTTTAATAAATAACTTAATATTTACAAATATAATTCTAGAATATTTTTTAAATTTATAAAAAAACATGGATTTTATTTATGCTATATCCTTTGAACTGCCCAGCATAGTCTCAACCTGTTGCTTAACTATTATGGCACAGTACTAAACTAAACTTAGTTAATGAAGTACAAGTTTTTCAAGGTCTTATCAATATGGATTGTCTTCTAAAAACAAATTAATGATTTAAATATTGCCCACAAAGGGATGAATATTTTCAGCCATAGCATCTCACAGAACCTTCCATTAAGCAGGAGGTGTGCTGGAGCCAGCTCCAGCCAAAATCAGTTGTCAAATTTTCAGTGTGTGAGCATTTTTACACCTCATAAATTGGCAAACAGTACAAAATAAAGCTTGATTTATTGTTTTGTTGATTGGCTTAGACTGATGAAGAAAATTTTAATAATGCAAATTAAACTGAAAAATGTGCCAGGGAGGTATAGGTTTCATGAGCAACAAAATGGCAGACTAGACATTTTCTTTGATTCTCTAAACCTTTCCAAAGCACAAATTATGCAGCATGGTCTAAGAAACCAGAATTGAAGGGAGAAAGAATTAATATTCATTAATCATTAGTACCCCTTTGCAAGCTGCTGCACTACTGGCAGGCAAGAAGGCTGTACTAGTGGACCCAAAATACCACATAAGCTTTCATGGAACCCCACCTTATCTCTGGTCTGCACTTCAATATCACGAAGACCATGACTTTAGGCTGTGGAAATTTACTCAAACGTCACCAGTCAACTTGGCCACAGTCCCTCAGGAGCAAAAGCCTTCTGTGGAAAAGCAACACTGAAACACCAGAAATGCTAAGCTCTGAACTACTAACATCAGAGAAAGCAGATTCTGAACTATCAGTGGCAGTCAAGAGAATTGAGAACAGAGAGAATGGAACATGTCACCATCTCAGAACACTGTACATGTAGGAGTTGTTGCAGCACTCCATTAAGGAAAATTCCCAATTGGAGTCAATTCTGACCAAGGAAAAGTAAGTTGAGTCAGAGATTTAGGATTATAAACTATGAATTGTTCAGTATGAGAAAAGGCTGAAACTTTAAGTTCCATCCCCCAAGGAAACCAAAATCAGAAGGAAGGGAATCAGGAAATGAGTGATAAGAAAAATAAAGGAAGAAGAAAACTCAAGGATTCTAAATGTAAACAAATGAATAGAAAAACAGTAACAGAAGGAAATCAGATCTCCAGATCTAGCAAACAATTCTAAACATCCATAAACACTGCAAAATAAAGGAAATGATATAACACTTTATGAGACAGAGGACCATTTAAAATGTGAGAACATGGAATTACAACAAACTATCCTGAATGGTTTAAAGGAGGAATAAGAATTATGGCAACAGAATTTATGTCCTGCACAATATAAATAATAGCATAGAAAAAATTAAATACAGAGTGGATCAACATATATATTTTAAAATAATAGATTGTAAATGCAAATATAAAGAAATAAAAAACAATCTAGAAGAGAAGTTAACTATACAAGTAAAACATACTGAACAACTTACATTGTTCAAGACAACCCAAGAATCATAGACTTCACAGAATAATGTGACAGGACAAATTATCTTAACACCACGATAAAGAAAATAATAGAAGAGAATTCCTCAGAATCTATATTTTAGACGGAAAACAAAATTCCAATCAAGAGATTCACAGATCATCTCCAGAATAAAAAATCTGCAAACTCTAAATATATAGTGATTAAATATAACAATTCAATTCAGAAATAACAGGTTCTACAGGACAGCAGGAGAAACATCTTCAAATATAAGGACAGAGATGTTCAAATAATGTTAGACTTTTGTATCCACTAGCAAAAAAGAGGGGCAGCAATTTTGTACTCCCAAAAGCAATGGAGCTTAGAATATAGCCCAAGGTGACATGAACTGAAAATCTAAACTTAAACATACAGGATAAGATGGATTTTTCAATAATTAAGAAGAACCTGAAACATTTTAAGAAAGAAAACCAGAACTGAAGAGATTATTTTTCTCTTGAACAACAAAAACGACTTAAATGGAGGAGTGAATAAAATGTATAAAACAGACAATAGTAATAAAGTGACAGAGAGACCAGGAAGAGACTTCTCTCTAAAAGAATACCAGAAAACAGGGTAATGGCAGAAATTTGGTAGATGTAACAGAGAAGAGGCAGACAAGAGTATTATGGACAAACTCTGGCAAAACTGCTTAGAAATGAATCAATTGTTGATGTGTGTGTTCCTGCATTCTACATTATAATATGGGCATTCAATTTAGAACAAACGGGAAGAGGAAGCAGATGCCATAGAGAAGAGGGATAGATAGCCCTGATGTACAGGGATAGTAATAAGGGGAAGGTGACTTCTCTGGGATTAAAAAGAGAAGACTCTATAGGGATTGTGTAAGAAATAAGAAAAGAATGAAAAGCAGAGGAGGAAGGAGTCCTCACTTTGGAGGTGAGGAGGGGTTCCAGTGATGAATGCTTTTATGGGTGAAGAGAGAACATCTGTGAAGGGAGATGAGGACCTTAGACTGGATGATACTTGGGAATTTGGTACATGAAAAATATACTGGTCCTGTGAGGGGGAAAATCAGAATCCCTAGAGACAACTATTATCTGGAGAAATGGGAAAACATGGTTATGTGGGGACTTCCACATAAACATAAAAAAATAAAAAGATCAAGACAAGAGCACACAGAGCAGTGGTGAGCTGTACAATCAGGGAAGCAATAGGGACAGTGTCTTCTCTGACATCTGCAATAACTGTCATTGTTCTAGAAATGAGTCATAATGGAAAAGGGGGAACCAATGGTGGAAGCCCTACAAGGCAGTGGCAGAAAGCATCTAGGGAGAGAGCCTAGAATGGATACCTTGGAAGCTCTGATTGCATGAAGAATATAGAGAAAAAGAAAGAGGTCAGGTAATTATGGGTGTCATGGAGCAGAAAATGAGGGTCTGAAGTAAACAGAGAGAAAATGGATAATGAAGAGAATGAGAAAAAACATTATGAAAAGATGTACCAAAAAAAGAAGAAATTTAGAAAACTAAAAATGAGAACTAGCTGAAAGAAGGGCAAGAAAGGAAGATTATCTAATGAGAAGAGGGGATCAGGAGTGTGGAGAAGAGAGCCAGTGGGAAAAGGATCCCTTAAAAAAAAAATTAAAGTAACTGAAAGAAGATAATACTGGGTTTAGAGCTGAAGAGGGAACAAGAAAGTGGACAATTTCTGCAAAAACATTAATTCATTTAGGACATCAATAAGTTGCTGAATGGGAAATTATATACATATATACATATTTGCATCAAATTTCTATAATAAGGGCTTGATATTTAAAATGAGAAATTAAATGCTTATTAGTTTTTTGTTTAAGTGAATCATATATACATATACATGCATACATATATATATTGTGTATATACATCTACACATACACATATACATACATGTAAAGAGAGATAATAGCTAGATAAACAGATAGATAAGTGACTTGAGATTTATTCCAATCAACAAATGGTCAAAGAACAAACAGTTCTCAAAAGAAGCAAACTCATGGGAAAACGCTGCAAATCACTATACTGAATAGTTGGGAATTGTATAAATAAAATGATTAAAATGCCCATCACTTTGGAACTAGACCCTCCATTACTGAGTTTATAATTGAAAAACACAAGTAAATACCTACCAATTGGGGAATAGCTAAACAAACTGTGTGATGTTAATGCAATGTA
This sequence comes from Myrmecobius fasciatus, assembly GCA_023553655.1. Lineage (NCBI taxonomy): Eukaryota > Metazoa > Chordata > Mammalia > Dasyuromorphia > Myrmecobiidae > Myrmecobius > Myrmecobius fasciatus. The sequence continues at coordinate 3,553 of JAJPUD010013072.1, read as the reverse complement.
ATATTTCAATGTTGTAAAAAAAAAAAAGAATACATGATGAATACAGAGAAGCATGGAAAGACCTATATTAACTGATGCAGAATGAATTCCACAGAGTCAAGAAAACATTTTTAAGCTCAGGGTATAAGCTTGTCATTATTTCGTAGTCTCTGAATCAGTTCTAGAGGTGCAGAAAAGGATTATCAGATTTGGACGGGGACTGAAGTTAAAATCTGGCCTCTTCTATTTACTATGTTATCTGGAGCAGGTTGTTTCAATTTTCTTAGAATTTGTTTCTTCATGTGTAAAACTGGAGGGTTGAATTTCATGATCTCTAAGGTCTCTTTTAACTTAAACTCTATCATCTTATTTTTCAGAGTTTGAGACAGGAAGGATCATTGAAGCTAATTTGTCATTCTGCATGCAAGATGTAGGCAATTGGGTGATACAGAGGATAGTGCGCCTAACTCTTCCTAATTTACTTCTTACTTCAGACATTTACTAGCCATGTGACTCTGAACAATTCACTTCACCCTGTTTACCTTAGTTTCTTCATCTGTAAAATGAGCTAGAGAAGAAAATGACAAACCACTATACATATACATATATATATAAATATATTTCCATCTCATTTGTGGGTAAAATATCATTAATGCAATTTGACGCCTCCTTTGCAGATTACAATCGTAGAGATTAGCCTGGAACATTAAGACATAAAGTGATTTTTAGTAAGATCACAAGGCCCATCGTCTGTATGTGTCACCAACAGAATTTGAACATAGAAAGAAAAGACCTGAATCTAAACCTAGAACCTTGTCTGCTTCATCATGCTGCCTGATCTTGCTATTTTGATATATATATATATATAGCATAACTCGGGATGTTGCAACTAAGTCTAATCCTAATCAATTTAATATATTCAGAATAAACATTCACCCATTAATTAGAAATAGATAAATGATATCATTTTGTTGATTTCTAGACTTTAAAAATGTTGGAGAAAATATAAATAATATTGATTAGACTTTGAAGCATATTCTTCTTGAATTTTTATTCCCCCCTTCTTTTTTTTTACATCTAGTTGTTAAACATTTACCAGTATATCTCTAACTTAATCCCTTCCCACAGCCATAACACTACACCTACATCTTTTCTCTTGTCTAAATGAGAACAGTATTTGAAGGCAAATTAAGCACTTAACCATACAACTCATGATGTGTACCACGCCATCATCTATTAAAGTCAACCTGACTTCATTTCCCACTAAAAAAGGGGGTGATTCAGAAGGAAGGATTAGGTTGAGGTCTTTTTATTATTATTATGCTGTGTATTTTTATGCCTGATTAGTGATGGTGCCTACTGATAGATATTTTGACATGACATGTTGTCAGGAAAGTGAAAAACAGATGCGCTGGAGATGTACTGCAGGTCCACAGAGGTAATTTAGAAGAATAAGGACTGTCACAAGCAATCATACTAACACATGAATCTCTATTAAAGGTTGTCACAAGACAGTTTGAAAAGACCTTTTGGCGGAAAGGAAGTATAAGGCACTCTCGACACGACTCCTGCAGGATAACAATGGTAGACTTTCAGTTGTCACAAACACTAAAGATCCCAGCCACAAAGGAAAACGGAAAGATTTTGCTCCTCTGAAAGTTCTACAATCTGCATCTGTCTGCTCAGATTTACAACCCAATTAGATGGCATGGATTCAGGAGGGTGCTCAGAAAAACCAGAGGGGAGGGACCTCCAAGAGAGAGAAGGGAAAATCAAATGCTTCTGCGCAAGCTGAAAAAGTATAAAAAATTGGAAGGCCCAAAATATTGGTCTTTATTTTTTTTAATCACCTTCTTTACAGTAGACTATTAAGGAGTCTTTTCAATTTAGGATTCACTAAAAGATTGGAAATCTTTTGGTGAATATGTGCATATATCAGAAAAAATGTGATGACCCCATAGCTTAGCATTATATTCTCAGTATGGTGAAAGTGGGATCATGAGGGTTAACAGACCAGTCATGAGGGAAAGAATATACATTTAGAAAGAAAAGTTACCAAACCATGGGTTGTAACTAAGTCAGAAGCAACTGCCCCCAAGGAATGTGACAATAATAGTGGCTCTTTGTTTGATTCAAAAGAAGATAATTTATTAAGAACATCCAGGAGGGATTGCTTCCCTACTTACAAACAAGATGCATCATAGCCTTTGCAGTCAAATTCTGCCTTCTCAGTGATGATGATGCATTGAACCAGAATCATATTAGAACATTTTACAGATAAATGGAATTCAGTTCTCTGTATCAACTTGAAGTTACCCAGCCAGGAAAGTGACATGAAACAGTAATAATAAGTGTAAATTATCTTAAAATGTCTTACTCACTCTGAAAGGTCACTGACTAAAATGATAATCAATTTACAATTCATAACTATGCATCCAAATTCAAGTACTGAAATTGCCCTATAAAAATTTTAAGCTACTACATACTAGAGCTAGGACAATGCTTGGTGAATCAAAGATATTTCTGTGCCCTAAGCAAGGTCTAAATATTGAACTCTATTGTCTTCTCTCCAACAAAGGTTCTGAACTTTCACTGTAATGTATTCAATTTTTTTTTTTACACACAAACTGCCTTTGTGTCACAGGGAGCCAAAAATTTTAGCAGGAAGAATATGCACATATAAAAAATTTATGTAATAGAGAAAGAGTACAATTATGCATATGTTTGAGTATTACTTTATTTTTTTTAATAAAGCTTTTTATTTGCAAAACATATGAGTGACCTTTCAACATTGACCTTTGCAAAAAAAACTTTTTTTTCCCAAGCTTTTCCTTTCCCTCCCCCCGCCCCCCACCCCTAGATGACAGGTAATCTAATACATGCTAGATAGGATAAATTATATGACAAATACAATACATGTATACATATCTATACAGTTATCTTTCTGCACAAGAAACATCAGATCTAGAAAGAGAAGAAGAAAAAAAAACAACCTAAGAAGGAAAACAGAATGCATGGAAATATTCACAGAAAGCGTTAAAATGTTGTGTTGTGGTTCACTCTCAGTTCCCACAGGCCTCTCTCTGGATGTATATGACTATCTTCATCGCAGCACAACTGGTTTGAATCACATCATTGTTGAAGAGAACCATGTCCATCAAAATTGATCACCGTATAGTCTTGTTGCTGTGTATAATGTTCTCCTGGTTCTGCTGATTTCACTCAGCATCAGTTCATGCAAGTCTCTCCAATCCTCTCTGAAATCCTCCTGTTGGTCATTTCTTACAGAACAAAAATATTCCATAACATTCATATACCATAATTTATTCAGCCATTCTCCAATTGATGGGCATCTTTTCAATTTCCAGTTTCTTGCCACTACAAAAAGGGCTGCCACAAACATTTTTGCACATGTGGGTCCCTTTCCCTCCTTTAAAATCTCTTTGGGATATAGGCCCAGTAGAAACACTGCTGGGTCAAAGGGTATGCACTGTTTGATAACTCTTTGAGCATAGCTCCAAATTGCTCTCCAGAATGGTTGGATCCGTTCACAGTTCCACCAACAATGTATCAG
>JAJPUD010013071.1:14054-43025 GCA_023553655.1 Myrmecobius fasciatus | reverse complement strand
TACATAGCTTTCTGTTACAAATTCCCCCCCCCCCCAACTCCCCATCCCTCCCCTAGATGGCAGGATATCCACTACGTGTTAATTATGTTAAAATATTGGCAAATCAAATATATGTATACATATTTCCAAACATCATTGCTGTGCAAGAAAAATCTTATCTACACAAAATATATCAGATAAAGGAAACACAATGTAAGCAAACATCAATCAAGGAGTATGAGAATTTTATGTTGTGGTCCACATTTCACATCCCTCTCTCTGGGTGTATATGGCTTTCTTGAGTGAACAATTACAGGTGGTTTGAAACATTTCATTGTTGAAGAGAGCCATGTCCATCAGAATTGATCGTCATATAGTACTGTTGTTGCTGTGTATAATGATCTCCTGGTTCTGCTCATTTCACTCAGTATCAGTTCATGTAAGTCTCTCCAGGCGTCTCTGAAATCATCTTGCTGGTCAATGACTAGTTTCTTAAGGAATTTTGCCCACCTTATTAAGTCTTCTTTCATGTTAATGGCCAGTTCTTTTAAGAAACTTAGCAATATCGTTCTCCTTCTTAATGGCAAAAACTCCCTTTTTGAAAATAGGACACTGTAGCAGCACAATAAAATCTTTGCCTATTGTTTTAGATGTGGTCTATTCTTACATATTTTTTGAGACGTCTCATCACAATGACCTGCATAACCAATATATTTTGGGTTCCAATCCTCAAATCCCAACATTTGGTACCTTGTAGAAGGAGAATCCTAAACCCAAATACATTTTTGAGATTCCACATGTCTCTAGTCATTTACCCACTAAGTATTTAGGTTCTTTTTTTTGTATAGGTAGTTCAGATTACCTCTATCATTCTTCTGAATAATAATAATAGTAATAATAATAATTTTCATGCAAATTTTAAAGTTTATAGTACCCATTATATTTATTCTTTAATTTGTCCAAAAATCCTTATTGTTGATCTATTGCATGTAGATTAAAATAAATATTCCTTAGGTTCCCTTTAGAAATTCTACTTAATTATTATATTTGTTTTGTAATTTGTCCTTTCAATTTTATTTACTACTTCCCAAGTTCATTTTATATTTTAGCCAAATGAGATTAGTATCCCCCAATTTTATTAGATGCTAATCCATTTGAATTTGTATAGAGTAATCTCTTATTCCAGGAACAAGTTTTTGCCACATATTCATCAAAAGAGATCTTTTTCCCTGCAAGAACATTCTCTGTGAAATCTTTTTCTGATTGTTTTAAGTAAAAGTGATCTTTTTATGTTTTCCTAGAATAGTCAGTTATATACTTACATTAAGTGGGTTAAAGAGTAGTCAGAGTTTAAGGAGTGGGAAGGTAAGAAACACCACCATAGATTCCCCTTCAAGCCCTATTTCACATATTTTAAAACATAAATTGAGCTTTGTTCATAAATATACATTTTCAAAAATAGATTTTCCTGCTCTTAGAATGGGTAGCTAGGTGATATGGTAGATAAAATACTAGATTTGGAATCAGTAAAATTTTAGTTCAAATATTGTCTCTGAAACTTAATGACTGAATATATCACCTCATCTCTATCTGCTTCAGTTTGCTTTTCTGTAAAATGACAGTGTTAAGAACACTCATCACTCTGGTTTGTTATAATTATAAAATGTTATAATACTTGTAAGGTGTGTTTTCTCCCCAACCCTTAAAGTATTGTATAAAGTTAACTTCTGTTATATAAAAGTTTTATAAGTGATTTGTTACATAGAAATTTAAAAATAATAAAATGAAAGTAAAATCTCTCAGTTTTTATAGGTAAGTGATCTTATATTGTTAAAAGTTGGAAATCAATGGGATATTACTAATTTGCATAGAAAAATGAAAAGATTCCTCAATATGAAATCAGAATAATTAGGCTCAAATCTCAGGTGTGCTACTTATTCCTATGTGTACTTATATAAGTTACTATAATTCATTGAGATTTTGTTTCCTCATTTCTAAAATGGAGATTATATATTTAGATTAGCTAGCTCACAAGGCTATCATGGGAAAGGATGAGCTAAAGTTTACAAATTTACATTTGTAAATGATAAGAACAGAAACTGCTAATGTTGTTATGTCATTATCATTATCAATCCAAGAATGTTATCAACATTCTCATGTTGTTTTAGGGTGTTCTGGTTAAAATATTTGACTTTTTACTGCTATTTAATTGTCTTTACACTATTGCAGAGGTAAATAAGATGATGCCTTTTATAATCTCAAAAATATATTTGGGTTTAGGATACTCCTTCTACAAGGAACCAAATTAACACTATGAGTAGTAACAGATATGTTGTGATATGCATCATTGGAAAGATGATTGGCATGATGAGATTATAGATCCATTGGAATAGTACCTAAATGTTAGTAAAAGTTGAGGCCGTTTTTCTCTTTCTTTGTCTTTCTCAATGAATTCAGTTTCCATAGATTCAATTAGCACGTCTCTAAAGATTGCTACAAAGTCTATATTTTGGGTTAGCTACATGGTACAGCGGAGAGTCAGCCCTAAATTTAGAAGGACCTGAGTTCAAATCCAGTCTCAGTTAATACTTAATAGTTATGTGACCCTAATCTAGTCACTTAACCCCAACTGTCGCACATACATCTCACAAAAATGAGAAAAATATATATATATAGTTTTCTTCTCTTTCTGAAGAACCAATCCTGCATCAACATCTGCTTGCTTGTCAGATGCACTTGAATATCCTAAAGAAGTCTCTAATACTATACGCCCCTAATAAGGTATTCATTATTTTCTCCTCAACCTTCAATCTACCTTTCTTCCTAAATTCATTATTTCTTTTGAAACTCTCATCACCTTCCAAATATTGCATAACTATTTTTTCAAAACAAAAGTGCATATCAGCCTATTGGCTGATCATCGAATTTAATCCATAGTTCCATGGAAAACATAATTTTTCCATAAAAAATTTGACATTTTGAAGAGATACTATGAACTCTAAACTACAAGTAATAAAAAGTTTTCAAGATATATAGCTCTAGTGGCAGAAATTAAATGCATACAGGATCAGCATGACAAAATTATCTTTCCCTTTATCCTATTTGTAACTGGAATTGTTTCAAAGTTACTTTCTTTGGGTTTGTAGAAGAGTTTGGAGTCCCATATACTAAGCATAATACACTAGTATGTTAATTGCAAAAAAGTAATATCAGGGTAGTAATAATAACATATATTTCTATATGATTCCGTCAAAAAGTATAAGAAAAATGAGATAATATTAGTATCCCAAAGTTTTAAGAAGTCTACAGAACACAATCATATATATCAAATAGCAAATACATGACTATTGTGTTTGGGATCCTTCAACTGGGAAATGACTAAGCAAATTGTGGCATACAAATAAAATAAAATATTATTATTTACTGTTAAGAATTATATGTGTGTATGTAAAATCAGAGTCACATGGGAAGATTTTTTTTGGGAGAATTGAAATTATTTGAGGATGATTTTTTTTGATTCTTTTTTTATTAAAGCTTTTATTTGCAAAACATATGTATGGGTAATTTTTCAACATTGTCCCTTGCAAATCTTTCTGCTACAAATTTTTCCCCTTACCCCCCAACCCTCCCCCAGATGGCAGGAAGTCTACTACATGTTAATTATATTAAAATACTCGACAAATCTAATATGTGTATACATATTTTTATAGTTATCTTGCTGTGCAAGAAAAGTTGGATCTACAAGAAAAAAAAACTGAGAAGGGAGACATAATGCAAGGAATTATCAATAGAGTGCATGAAAATGTTACGTTGTGGTCCATATTCATATCCCTCTCTCTAGGTGTATATTGGCTTTTTTCATCACTGAACAATTGGAACTGGTTTGAAACATTTCATTGTTGAAGAGAGCCATGTCCATCAGAATTGGTCATCATATAGTATTGTTGTTGCCGTATATAATGATCTCCTGGTTCTGCTCATTTCACTCAGCATCAGTTCATGTGAGTCTCTCCAGGCCTCTCTGAAATCGTCCTGATGGTCGTTTCTTAAAGAACAATAATATTCCATAACATTCATATACAATAATTTATTCAGCTATTCTCTAATTGATGAACATCCATTCAGTTTCCAGTTTCTAGCCACTACAAAAAGGGCTGCCACAAACATGGGAAAATTTTTGAGAACTGATGGCTGCAATTTTTTATCTATGATTAAAATTTCTTTATCTGCTCTTTATGAGATATTTTCTTTCATTTTTCAAAATTTAATTCAATGATAAACACAAATTAAAGTATTTGTAAAGCACTTTGTTAGATGCTGAAGGATAATACAAATTTCTGATGATGCAGAATTCCTAATAGTCTGGGCCCTATGTCTTAGAAACAAAAACAGAAAACTCTAATATGCTCTAACATAATGTAAACATATTAGAAGGAGGGAGAGGGGAGTTCCTTATGATATTCAAAAACAAAATAGGCTTAGAAAAAAATTTATTATATAAGACATAAATATGTAGGTAGAATGAATAGAATTTTAAAAGTTGGCAATGAATTCAATAGGGATAGAGTAGAATAGGATATCCCAGGTATTTTCAAATTCATGAAAGCAGAAAAACTCAAAGTACATTAGGATATAAAAATAGATTACTTTGGAAGTCATATAGACTCATGCAAAGATGCAATATGGCATATTTTAATATCCCTTAAGAGTTGTTGGAAGTGACTTTTAAATGCTGTAACTCATAAGTCTACATGAGTGTATTTTCCCCCAGTAAAATGTTTATATTAGATAATCAAACAGCTGTGGTTATCTTTTAGAAAGGACTTTTTACTAAGTCCTTATAAGACTATGAGAACATATGATATATGAGAACATTAGCTGCAAAACATCCTCTCAAAAATCTATGACACATTTTTTCCCAACAATACACACAGACTCTTAGAGAGCTTATGTAGCAAAGTACATACCTTGGTTTCTGGAAATCTCTTCTCCACTTTATGACATATCCATAGTGGTATAATACAATATCACTGCTGAGATTCCTATAGTTTCTTTTTTTTTTTCTTTTCTTTTTTTTAAGTTTTCAACATTCATTTCTATAAGATTTTGTATTCTGAAATTTTTCCCTCCCTCCCCTCACATTCCCCATCCCCAAGACAGCAAACAATCTAATATAATTTAAAGATGAAAAAATCTTTTTAAACATATTTCCATATCTGATATATTGTACAAGAAAAAAAAATCAGACCAAAAGGAGAAAAAAAATAAGAGAAAAGAAAAAAGCAAGCAAATGAACAAAAGTGAAAATACTATGATTCCATCCACATTCAGTTTTCATAGTTCTATCTTTGGATGCAAATAGTATTTTCCATCTTAAGTATATTTGAATAGTCTTTAATCTTCACATTGCTAAAAGTCTAGTTTATCAGAGTTGATCATCACATTAACTTTTGTTTACTGGGTCCAATGTTCGCTTGGTTCTGCTCACTCCACTCAGCATCAGTTCATATGTCTTTCCAGGCTTTTCTGAAATTAGTTCACTCATCATTTCTTATAGAAAAATAATATTCCATTATATTTTCGTAGTTTCTTATAGCTATCTTCCCACAGCATATCTAGTTTGTTATTGGCTGCCAATATAAATAGCCAGCTATGCTGGTATGGCTATATTGTTGGGCTAAAGTTGCTAACTGGAGGAACAAAAGTCCCCTGACCCTTCAAAGATCACCAGGCACTCAAAAGTGGAAGGAGGAAGCCAGACTATGCTTATCTTTCCCCTTAGGTTATTCTTTCTTAGGGGCTTTTTTGGAAGTCTTCAGCACCTAGGTTCCAGAAGTTCGAATCTCTGGTTTCAAACTAGGTTTCCACAAGACATGACCAAATAAAAACAATTCATATATGTTTCATTATTAACATCACGTAAATTAATCAAAGAATATTTAAAGTTACTGTGGAGTCATTGGATATTGAAATTATGAACTGATTTTATAGTGTTCTAACCTGGTTTAGACAACTATGGGAAATCATCATTCCAATTACTTAAATGGAAATAAATGATTTGGTTAATTTTATCAACTCTTAACATAATTAGTTTTGAAAATGTTAAGTTTTGATGTTGGTGGGAAGTAGAGTTGAAAATTATCACTAAAGTGGTTAGAAATGCAAGTCCAAAATTCACAATAGAGTTTGTCTGTGAATACAAATATATATATATATAATTATATATATATATATATATATATATATATATAATTTATTCATCTGTCAAGGGCTGTACAATAGTTAAAGCTGTGATAGTTAATGCAATTGTAATATATATATATATATATACATATATATATATATATATATAAACACATCTAAAAAAAAAGAAAGAAAGAAAGAATCTCTGGAAAGCACCCATATTGAAGGTTTGAAAAAAGGGCTGTGAATCAGTAAAAATAGGGAGGGAAAATGTTGGAAACACAAAACAAGAACATGTTGAATATAGTGTCTCTGATGCTGAGAGATGAACATATATGGTAGAAGTAGGGTAACAGCATGAGGTGAATTATAGAAGCAAAGAAGAATGATGTACATAGAGATGGAAGGGAGAGGGAGAGAGAAGGAAAAAGAAGGGAGATAAAGAAGGAAAGAAAAAAGGAAGGAAGTAAAAAAAAGAAGGAAGGAAGGAATGAAGGAAGGACAAAAAAGTTTTTTTTAATAAACAATTGAGTTACTTGTAATTGTTGAGACAGTATGATCACTAAATCTATATATATAGATATAGATATAGATAAGAAACTTAATTTCAAGGACATTAGAATAGGAGATTTTAGGAAGTGTGAGTAATGGATATATTTTTTAGGGGCAGAGAGCAGTATCATTTGACTAGAACATTAAGAAAAGTGAAAAGTATATGAAAAATTATTGGAAATGTAGAGTAAGGTTAAATTGAGGATATCCCTGAATAGCTGTAAAATAATTTAAATATTACTTAGCAGATGATAGGGAGGATTTTAAAAATTTTAACACGAGTAATATGATTATGAATGTGCAAAAAAATTATATTATTAGTTACATTTCATAGAACTGATCTGAAAATATTTAACTTGGAAACCTATTCCATTTGTATTGGCCAGGTTGGCATATGTCAAAATTATTATTTTAGTAAAAATTAATAAAATATTTGACCTTAAAAAAACTTTATTTTCCCATAATATATCACATGTTCTTTTTATTTTTACTGAGATCGTTACAGTTGTAGAAAAGCACATACCACAAATAATGTGATATTTATTGGATAAACATTTTATACATGCAACACTAAACTCATTTAACAAGAGTATACAGATTATTTCTTAATTTTCCAGCATTTTAGCATTATGTTTAAGTAGTTCATAAACATTTTTCATAAATCTTTGATGCTTTTCTCAGACACATAAAATCCCAGCTCTGGTATAGACCATATTAAGCCTTTTTTTTTTTTTAATTAAAAGGAAAGATAAAAAGCACATCTGGTAGAATACAGTGGCCAAAGGCAAGAAACAAAAGAATAATGATGTAAACAGTGAAGGGAAAAAAAAAAAAAAACTACCACCTGGCTATGATTTCTGCATATTCTAGCAGAATTTCCATAGTACATTAAAAAATAATTCACTATTCCAAACTATTTAATATATGCAGGCAGTTGTATTTGGTGTATTGAAATATGTTAAATATAGTCATTAAAATCTAAATTTATATAACTCCCTTGTTATATAAAATTCATTTGTCCTATAACGATTGGTATTATCTTCAAACCTTAAATCTCAGTTCAAAATGCTTGACTAATAAGAAACATATAGCACTTTGCAGAGATATCAGAGTGTGATATTAACATCTACAAATTTTTGGTTTTTATTGGGAAATTAATAAGATTTTTCTTTTTAAATCATTATAGGCATGTGACAAGGTTAGAGTCGCATATATAAGTCATAAAAATTGCTAACCTCAATAATATTATTTAAAATGCTTCTAAGTATGAATAAATAACTTTTCTTATTTATGTGGAGTTGATTTCTACAACTTCCTGGACCTACAAATCATAGAAAAAAGTAAAGAATGGAAGACATAGGGGGTAGGTGTTACACTGTTCCTTTACAGAGTTGGACCTAAATAATTTTTTAGAGTTTATCTCAGTTTTCATATTATCCACCTATGATTTTTTTCCAAATGTACAATGACAAAGTTTTATGTAAAGAAAGAAGAAATATTCATTTTGGTGAGATTAATATGTGGAAGCATGATTTACTGAAAATAAAACTATGCTCAATAAAAGAAATTGATTCATATACTGATTCCAATCATTAATAATTTGTCACAAGGGCAAGCAAAATTTACCATTCTGTGCTTCATTTTTCTAACTTGTAAAAATGAATATAATAAAATTTGTACTATCCAAATAATAAGCTTGTTAATTATCTTTTAAAAATGTTTGTTGTTATGCAGTCTATGACTGCTATCTCCTATCTACACACCTGCATGTACACCATTCATTGTTCTATGCTCTCCATTTTCCATCAAAGAAACAAAGAAAAAAAATTTAGCAAGTCAAAGAAACAATTAAGACATCTTAAAGCTTATGCTATTGTGCAACATCAGGCCTGCAACTTTACATTAAGTTGAGGAAAATGAATCTCCTGATTCCCTCTCCCCCATCCCACAGGAAACTAGATAATTTGGTCATTACAATTAAATTGGGTTTTTTATATATATATATATATATATATATATATATATATATATATATATATATATATATATGTATATGTATATATATACATACATATATATATTGATTAAACTTATATCCCCTAGGTCCTTAATTATATAATTCTCCTGTTTTTATTATTTTTGCAATCATAATATTTTCTCCATGTTCATATGAAGTTATGAGATTCACCATTTATTGTTTTGTTTTATTGATCTTTCCCCTTTATACTTTCATAATTTCTAAACATATCATCTATTTTCTCACCTTTCTTAAAGATTCCTTTGAATCTACCCTTGCAAGGAATTAAAACAAAACAAAACAAAACAAAAAACAAAATAAAAACAAACAAACAAACTAACTAATCTCTTTAACAAAATCACTCAACAGAATCACCAAGTTAGATGACATATACAATACCTCATATGAATAGAGAACTCCCTCTCAAAAAAAAGAGAATTGTGTATTTCCTCTTCTCTTCACTGGGGACATGACTGATCATTATTAATTACACAATGCTGTTTCATTTTTTTGAAATTTGCCTTATAATAGTCATAATTATTTTATTTCTATTTATTTCATTTTATGAAAAAAATTAAGAGAACAAATATTAATCCAAGAAGGAATTTTGTATTTTAGAGAAAAAAAATTGGATTTAGAGTAAGAAGATCTGGATTTTAATTCTGTATATACTACTACATGACCATTTATAATATTGAACTATTATCAACTTAACTTTCTTATGGGGGATAGATGAAGTTAAACATTAAAATCTAAAATTATGAAATTATATATATACATATATGTATATATGTATATATATATATATATACATTAGATTAGATTGTTGATTGATTAGAAACCAAAAGACAGAAAATATTTTTCTCTCCTTATTATACTGGATTATACTATCCTCTTTTATATGACCACCTAAATAATAACTATCCTTAATATGCAACTCAAGTAACAGCTTCTCAATGAAAAGGACTATTTAATCCAAACTATTGTGTTCTTGTCTTTCTATTTACTTTTCAGATGATACAGGAAGGCAAGGATACATAATTTTATCAAAACTGAATGATATTTTGTATTTTTTCATGAATTTGTTCAAATATGCTAGTATTTTTCTCCATCTATCCTATATATGCCTATTTCAAGAACATGAGTTATACTTGTGTGCTACTTCTCCAAGCATGCAGTTCAGGAGTGAGCCGATGGTAGTTGCTTTATTTTTTTTTTTCTCTATGACTATGACTATGAAAAAAATATGAGAAATTTTGTAAAAATTACAACTTTATTGGTAGCTTATTTATTTTTCTCATAAATTTTTGTCGAGTTATGTACATTAATTTCTTAAGATTTATTATATCAGAACATTCATTTATTAAATTCTTTTTCAATAAATGAATGGAAAAAATAAATTCATTTCACATTTTAATCATGGTTTTATGGAAGAAACTGCCAAACAACCATTATTGGACACTTGAAGTGCAAGATTCCAAACTAACCCCATTTTTACATAAATTATGTGTTAGACAATTTTTTTTATGATTTAGTATCCTGTTTAATTTACACTTATTTTCATTATTCAGTAGTCACTAAAGATTTACTTTCTAGTAGTTCTCAGTCATCAAGTATAGTCTATATGTATATTTCTCCTATATTAATTTTATATTTCCAATATCTCTGTGTTCCTATAAGTCTCTCAAATGTTCTAGTTCCACCTCCTGACGTCTCATTTCAAGTAAATAATCAAATCTTTGGGAATAAAAGACTCTCACATTACATCTTCTGGAATACTAGGAACTACTAGATAGCTAATCTTATCACAAAGAAAACTGATTTTCACATATTTTAGTTTTACTTTAAAGACACATTTTGTCATTCATATAGCATTTTGATAATAGCCACACTAAGTAACTTTTAAAATTTAAATTTCTCAAATTCGATCTCTCTCAAATTTTTCCATTTATAATTTAACCACATTTCTAATATTTTTTCCAAATAACATATCTAATATTATATTGGAGACAAGTTCAGATTGAAAAAAAATCCATGTAAGAAATCTAAGTCTTATATAATTGCATACTGAATCATGGAAAAAATATAATATGAATTGTTATATAAATATGTTAGTTGCTCATCCATAAAAAAAAATCCCTACCTAATTTGAAAAACAAAATTAAAATAAAATTGTTCTCTAACAATGTTCATAGATGACTATATTTGATGATAGTGCAGTAGCAGATAGTGATTTGCTTTTCATGGGCCAGCCATTGTTATGAGTAATAAAGAATTATCTTAATAGCAAAGTCAGCAGATCTGGCATCACAGTCAAAGAGTCAAGGTATTTATGGACCATCAAGCTGTCATGTTGATAAAGTGAATTTTCTTACTAGAAACACTTAAATGCCATGGTAAAACAATACATAGAAACAGCCATAATGTACTTTAGCTTGCTCTGCATGATGGCATTTTCAAATGGAGATACCTGGTCAGGACAAAAGAATTTATAAAGCATTGTACTTTCTATAAAGTATGTCAGGGGGTAAAAAAAAAAAAAAAGAAAAATGCATGCTAAATTCTTTGAGTTTGAGAATTGTGTAGAATTTGCAAATATTTTAGATAAAGCTTTATTGAAATTTTATCTAATATTAGAAGCTGATTCAGATTTTATGTTGCAGGCATAATTCCCATATTATTTATGAAAATTATGAGTATCCTAATTATAACAAATAATCCATTTTCTATTATCTTGGACCTCATTTTCCCTGTAAAGAAAATGATTGAGTTAGATTAAATAATCTTAAAATCTCCTATCTGCTCTAAAATTTTATTTTTAGACTAAAAGATTTTGTGCAAGAAATTCATACTATGTGTAGAGACCAAAATAACTAATAGTGTTATAAATTCAGGGAAAACTGAAACAAAAGGTGGCATCTGATTTCAGTCTTAAAGAAAGTTGAGGTTTTCAAAAAAAGATTCATGTAGGAGCAAGCAGGAAAGGCATATAAGTAAACGTGTAGTTAAGAGGAATAGAGGAAAGGTGAGAAATATTGAGTTGTTCAGCTTGTCTGAATAAAAAAATGAAATGTAAGAAAGAAAGTAATATGGGATAAAATAAGAAATGGAAATGAAAATCAGGTTGTAGGGGTCATTGAAAGATGTTTGAGATTTATTTGGGAAAGAATAGGAAGCCACTGAAATTATCTGTTTAAAACGTAATTAAGAGATTGTATAGGAAGGTTTGAAAAGAACAGATGAAAATAAAGCCAAATTGTAGATGAGAATACCAATTAGGAGAGCATTTTAATAATTGTGTAAATAATAATGAACTCAAACTAGATTGGTGGCAGAGGGAATTGGAAAGGAAGTGATGGATTAAAGAAATGATTCAAAATATATTCAACAGAAATTAGCCTTTTAAAAAATGGATCATTTGAAAATTATCCATATAAGTAAAGGTGATGAAAAATTATAAAAAAGGAAGTTTTTGAGCCTCCTTACCTGGAAGAATGTGAATGTCATTAGTAGAAATAAGAATGTTACAAGAAAGATTTTTAGAGGGAAGACAAATTTTTCAGTTTTGTATTTCACAGAGCTACAGAATTTTAGAAGGCCATCTAGATCAACCTTTTCCTAAGCAAAAAATTCTTTCTACATTACAAAAGAAAAGGACTTATAGATCATTGATTTACAATCTTCTGTAAGGAAGTACATTGCTTTCAAAGGCAGGCCATTATGTTGCATGTATTTATATTGGATAGCTGAAGTGATGTTGGATTTTCAAGGGCAGTTATATGTATTCATGATTTAGAAGTGATCTACACTAGGAGAGGAATGACTCCAGGACTGGAGATAATTCAAATAATATGAATGAAAGAATTTTCCAAGGGAAAGGTAAAAATAGATGATGCCTACATTTACAAAATAAGAATAAGATTAGAAACTATCAAAGGAAACCATGAAGGGATAGTGAGAATGTTAGGATAGTAAAAATTCATCAGAAGTGAATAGTATTCTGGAAACAAAATCTAAGAGAGGATTACAGATGGGAGAACTATTGGAGTCCGATTTTAATGTCAACACTCACTTGAGGTATGATATTGGCAAAAAAGCATTCTTGGGTCATTGAACACTTAATAAAGGGCATTTGTTTTGCCTTAATAAAAATATGATATGCATTAAGGACACAATGACAATTGTCTTTTCTTGTTGCACCAGCCATAGTCTCCACACTGAAGTGTGTATGGTCAGCAAAGTCCAGTAGTCACTTGGGTTAAGGAAATTTTAAAATTCTATCGTCTGATTTTCCATGTAGCTGGGATATTTAATGTTCTGAAACAACCAGGAAAGAAAAACTTAGCTAAGTCAAATCCCAGGGACAGTTTCATCTCATTTGATGTAAAGACTCTTCATGTTGTGGGTGGGAGAAAAAAGGGCATTAGAGAAATGTTGATCTTGTAAGAGTGGTCTACATTTCTGATTATTTTTCGAGAGGAAGAGTTTATTCAGAAAAAAATCAATAAATAATTTATAGCAGCAATAGATAGAAAGTTATCCACTAGCATTTATTGAACACCTACTACATTCCAGGCATAGTGTTAAGTACTGATGATACAAAGAAGCAAAAACCTTGTTCTCAAGGAGCCCACCATCTAATTTGGGAGACAGAATGCAAACAAGGATATGCAATCAATATATTGGATAAATTGGGGTGTAGTTTCAGAAGAAAGGTAACGAGATTAACAAAGATTAGAAAAGACATTTTGCAGAAATTACTACCTTAGCTGACACCTAAAGGAAGTCAGGGAAATTAAGATACAGATGTGAGGAGAGAAACAATAGCAGATATGAGATCCAGTTTACTGAAAAGGTATGGAGGAGAAAAATAGATTTTAATGTATAAAAATGGTAAGTAGGACAATGTCACAGGACTACAGAATATGTGGAGAGAAAAAAATAAAGGAAACACAGGGAATTGGGAAGAATCAAGGCTATGAAGGGATTTTAAAAGTGAAATGGAATATTTTATATTGAGTTAGGGAGGTAATAGCCACTAGATTTTGAATAGAGGGGTGTCTTAATTAGATCTTGTTTTAGGAAGATCATTTTGAAAGCTATAGAAAGTTGGCCAGGAGTGGGAAAAGACTTGAATTAGGTAGAACAATGAGAAGGCTATTATAATAGTCCAGGAGTGAGAAGGTTAAGATGTGTATCCCAAGGTGGTAGTAGTGTCAGAAGAGAGAACAACACATATTGAAGAAGCCAGGGATGAAGTGTGAGAGTGAGGAATTGTACACTTAATAGCAATAAGAAAGTTAGCAGAAGGGAAGGTTTCAGGAGGGTGTGGGAGGCATAAAGGAAATGAATTTAGTTTTGGACATGTTGTTTCAGATATTTGATCTGGTTTAAGATATTCAATTGACAGTTAGATTTGTGAGGATGGAGTTCAGGAGAAAGATTAGGGCTAAACAAGTAGATCTGAGAACTGTATATAAAGAGATTACAATTGAATTCATGAGAGCTGATGAGATCACCAAATGAAATAGTATAGAAGGAAATAAAGCCATGACAGAAACTTGGAAGACATCTACAATTAGACAGCCTGACTTTGATGATGATCCAGCAAAGGAGACAGAAAAGGAACAGCCAGACAAATGCAAAGGAAACTAGAAGGGAGCACTATCATGAAATCTTAGAGAAGAGAAAATATCAAGGAAAAGAGAAAGATTTATATTGTCAAAGAGTGAAGAGAGCATAAGAAGCACGGGAATAGAGAAAAGGCCATTGCATTTGTCAATTACAAGATGTCTTGGATGACAGCTGAATGATGAGGTGAGAAGTCAGACTGCAAAGAGTTAAGAAAGTGAGAGAAAAATGGAGGCACCTTTTCTTGATCACCTTTGCAAGAGCCACAAAAGTATGAAGAGTTATAGGAAAATAATTAGTTGGCATAGATGGATATAGGAGGGATTTTGAAGAGAGTAGAGACATCAGTCTCTGACATCAGGAGATGTCAAGGAGACATTGGGCTTATTACATCTTTTGAGACAAAAGGAGACAGAGAGGAAAGGGTAATGAGTAAGGACTGTCATTGGTCATTTGAACCTACAGAGTCATTTCCATATCTACTAGTGTGATAGGTAGACATAATATAAAACTGTTTACTAGTCAGAAATCTTTTTTTCCATAAGACCAGCATTACCTGAATAATGCTATATGTCTTTAAGTAATGAAACAAAATGATCTCTCAACAATCAAAATTATAATCAAGAGAAAGGTAAATGATGATTTAACAAGGAATATGAGCAGATAAAAATTGTATATGAAAGAAATGGTAAAGAACCACTGCTAGTTTTGCAAAAGAAGGTAATAACAGTTAAATTACCTAGGTGGTTTATAAGCAGTGAAGAAGTAGCAGTAGACAAGGAGTGATCGAAGATTAGTGAGAATACGGATAATAGAGAGGCCATTTTATTGGAAAAGATGGGATATAGTGGGATAGAAAAGCCACTTATTCCTATGAAGCAAATAAAAAAGTAGATAAAAGATAAAGTTAAAATTCAGGACTTATTCATATTTTATCTCATCATAGTAACTAAAAACAAAGAAGCCAACAAACAAACAAAAAACAAAATAAAACAAAAAAAATAGAAACAAATCATAGGCAAGTTTCTAGAGTGGTAGAGGAAATGGTGTGCAAAAACAGAAACAATACTCATAATAAAGATGTGTTTGGCCATTAGAAAAAAACATTGATAATTTTAATGAAAGCAGTTTCAGCTGAGGTTGGTATCAGAAATTAGATAGCAGAGAGTTAAGAACTGAAGAGTAAAGAAAATAAAAGTATAGATTGTATCTGACCACAAATGAGGCAACTAGTGTGTAGTTAAAGGAGGCTGAAAATCTAATTAAGTGGCTGCCCCAAGGAGGCTTGGATCTTCCACTCCTTTTCAAGTAGAAAAATGAATTTACTATATTAAAGATAATGTAATGGGAAAAGATAGTCTATGTAATGACTAGTGGGTAAGACTGAAGATAGATAGAATTAATCAATAAAATGACTTCAACCCCATCTAAAATAAAGGGTATGGTCCCATTCCTTATCACAGGTCAGTGAACACCTCAAGTGTTCAAGATGTGTGAATAAAGTCTGGGAAACCCAGAGATTCAAGAGGAAGTTTGTTCAGAGTAGGGAATTTACTCATCCTTTCTAGGGACTGCATAAAGTAATTAAATTAGATGGAATAAAGGATGAGACTATATAACACTATAAAGGACAGATTAGCAACTTCATAAACTTAGAGGCAATAGAAGAAAGGAAAAGGATGGAGCTGTGATTGATAAAGAGGAATAAAGTAGGGTTATTCACCCTATTGATTTAGGAAGAAACTTCAAATTAAAGGGACCAATTTTATGTGCCCTTTTAAAGAAGTAATGGGTATTCTAAAAAAAAATGCTTGCTTTATTCTGAACTTTCCTGCTGATGCCTGCCTATTAAGACTCCATAATATGCTCTGCATAGAAATTTAAATAAAATCATAGTGCCAAACCTGTTTTCCTAACTAGACCTCTGAGAATTTGTCACTGTATTGCTATCTTTTCATTTAACATAAACTCTCTAAACTAATAGATGAGGTATCCATATGCACCTGATGACTATAATATTGCCTTTAGGTTGAAAAGAGGCTAATTATAACAGCATATGACATTATATCTCTTGAGACAAAAGGAGGAAGAGAGGAAAGGATAGTGAGTAAGGACTATCATTGGTCAGTTGAACCTATAGAGTCATTTTCACATATACTGGTGTGACAAGTAGACATAATATAAAACTGCTTATTTGTCATAAATCCTTTCTCCATAAGACCAGTATTTCCTGAGCAATGTTATATGTCTTTAAATGATGAAACATATTGATCTCTCAATAATCAAAATTATATCTAAGAGAAATGTAAATGAAGACTTAACAAGGGATATAATACAAATTACATATGAGAGAAATTGTAAAGAAGGTCTGCTAATTTTGCAAAAGAAGGATGTAACAGTTGAATTATCTAGGTGGTAAGCTGATTCCTCAAGAATATTTTTAAAAAGACAAGAACAGAATCAACACGTTGTATACATCGTCCATGGAAGATTTGTAGAAAGATAATTCTTGACCTCTCTGCCTGTGGCCTCTTCCCTCTCAAAACCATATTTCACATATCTGCCAAATTGAGATTCCTAAATCATGAGTCTGACTATGTTATTTTTTCTACTCAAGTGACTGTCATTTGTCCCTGGAATAATATTGACTCATTTCCTCGGCATTTAAGAGTTTTCACAGTCTGTCTCCAGTTTACCTTTCCAGGTTCAACACACATTACTTTGATTCATGTTCTTTTTTTTCTCAGCTCAACTAGCCTTCTAACTCCATGTTTTTGCATATGTTATTTTCATGTATAGTCTGAGCTCTGTCTTATAAGAACCACTCCCTTCCTTTGAAAGTCAGCTTTTGGGTCAACTTTTACAAAAGACCCATTCTTCATGATTTTAGTTGTTAGTTTCCTCCCCTTTCCTATTGTTTATTTCCATTGTATATATTTTGTGTTTAATCTTCAGTGTACATGTTTTCTCCCCTCTCAGTAAAATGTAAATACCCTTAAGGTAGAAACTGTTTTTTTATTATTATTAATATTTTAATCTGTATGCCCAGTACCAAGTAGCTAGTACATAAGAATTTATTAAATTCATGCTGAATGATGAAAGATATGACATAAAAAGTGAGATAAGAGGAGTTTTTTCCTAGGTTCTCTTCCTTATCCCCAGCCACAATTAAGAAGCCACATGTGAAGTTATGTGAAACATTTCCATAAAAGTCAAGTTGTGAAAGAAAACATAGATCTCCCAACCTAATGAAAATAAAAACCCTTAAGAAAAATTAAGATAAAAATAGAGATGTATAGAGAAATTGAGAATGCTTCAATCTGTATTCAGATACAATCAGTTCCTTCTTTGGCTATGGATAGAATTTTTCATCATAAGTTCTTCCAAGTAGATGTGCATGATTATAATACTGAGAATAACAAAGTAATTTACAGTTGATCATTCCAGAATATTGCTATTATTTTGTATACAGTATATTTCATTTTGTACATGGAGGACTTTGCAATTTTGTTTTGTTTTGTTTTTCCTGAGAGGCTCCTGTTCATCATTTCCCAGAGAACAATGATATTCTATCAGAGAAAATTGCTTTGAAATTTTTTTACAATTACTATTGCTAATTGTATTTCCCTCCATTTATTTTCTCTCTCTCCTTTTATCCTGTCCCTCCTTAAAAGTGTTTTGCTATTGACCACTCCCTCCCCACATATGCTTTTGTTTTTAGCATCTATCTTCCCTTCCCATATCCCATTCCACTCCTGTTTTCTTGCAGGGTAAGATAGATTTCTATATCCCTATTGAGTATGTATGTTATTTCCTATTTGAGCCAATTCTGATGAGAGTAAGGTTCACTCATTCACCCTCTGCTCTCCATTTGCCCCTCTACTGTAAAAGCTTTTTCTCATCTCTCTCTTTTTTTTATTTCATATAATTTGTGCCATTCTACTTCTCCCTTTCCCTTTCTCCCATTACATTATCCTCTCACCCCTTAATATCATCATTTTTTTAATTTTTATTTTTATTAGAACTTTTTATTTACAAAATATATGCATGGGTAATTTTTCAACAATGACCCTTGCAAAACCTACTGTTCCAAATTTTTCCATCCTTCCCCCCACCCCAAGATGGCAGATAGTCCAATACATGTTAAATATGTTAACATATATGTTAAGTCCAATATATGTATATATATATATATTTGTATAGTTATCTTTCTGTACAAGAAATCATATTAAGAAGGAAGAATAAAAACCTGAAAAAGAAAACAAAATGCAAGCAAACAACAACAGAAAGAGTGAAAATGCTTTATTGTGTTCCACACTCAGTTCCCACAGTTTTCTCTCTGGGTGTAGATGACTCTCTTTATCAATGAACAATTGGAACTGGTTTGAAGCATCTCATTGTTGAAGAGAGCCATGTCCATCAGAATTGATCATCGTATAGTCTCCTTGTTGCCATGCACAATAATATCATCATTTTTAAAAAGACATTTTCCCTTCATATTTAAGTCATACCCATGCCCTCTGTTTATACTTACTCCTTCTTAACTGCCATTATAATGATAAAGTTCTAATGAGTTCAAATATCATACTCCCATGTTCAAATATGAAAAGATAAACCTGAGTATGTCTCTTATGATAGCACTTTTCTGATTACCTCCTTATGCTTCTCCAAAGTCCTATATT
This sequence comes from Myrmecobius fasciatus, assembly GCA_023553655.1. Taxonomy (NCBI): domain Eukaryota; kingdom Metazoa; phylum Chordata; class Mammalia; order Dasyuromorphia; family Myrmecobiidae; genus Myrmecobius; species Myrmecobius fasciatus. Next base: position 23,981 of record JAJPUD010013071.1, on the reverse strand, counting down.
TTAAAATCAAATTTTCCATGCAACTCTGGCCTTTTCATTATGAATGCTTGAAAATCTTCTATTTCATTGAATGACCACCTTTTCCTCCGAAGGATTATACTCAGTTTTGCTGGGCAGGTGATTCTTGGTTGCAATCTTAACTCTATTGCTCTCTGCAATATCCTATTCCAAGCCCTTCAGTCCCTTAATGTAGAAGGGGCTAGATTTTTGTGTTATCCTGTTTGTAGCTTCATTATAGTTGAATTGTTTCTTTCTGGATGCTTGCAATATTTTTTCCTTGACCTGGGACTTCTTGAATTTGGCTATACTATTCCTGGGATTTTTGATTTGGGGCTGTCTTTTAGGAGGTGATTGTTGGGATTCTTTCAGTTTCCATTTTACCCTCTGATTCTAGAATATCAGCACAGTTTTCCTTGATAATTTCTTGAAAGATGATGTCCAAGCTCTTTTTTGATCATGACTTTCAGGTAGACCAATAATTTTAAAATTATCTCTCCTGGATCTATTTTCCAAGTAAATTGTTTTTCCAATGAACTATTTCTCATTTTAAAAATATTTTTCTTTTTTTTAACTTTTGCTTTATTTTATCTTGATTTCTCACAAAGTCACTAGCTTCCCTTTGCTCAATTCTACTTTTTAAAGAATTATTTTCTTCAGGGAGCTTTTGTAGCTCCTTTTCCAATTGGCCAATTTTGCTTTTTAAGGCATTCTCCTCATTAGCTATTTTGTATTTCCTTTTACACCTTTTTCAATTCTTTCCCTATTTTTTCTCTCTCTCACTTGATTTTCAAAGTCCCTTTTGAGGTTTTCCATAGCCTGAGCCCAAATCTTATTTTTCTTGGAAGCTATCAATGTAGGAACTTTGACATTGTTAGGATCTTTTGAGTGTGTTTTGATCCTCCTTGTCACCATAACTTTTTTTTGTAAATTTGTTTTTAGCACACATTACTTAAAGAATCATGCTAAAATAGAAAAATCAGAGCAAAAGGGAAAAACTATGGAAGAGATTTAAAAAAGAAAGCAAAAAAGGAAGCAAACATAGCATATGCAGATTTACATTCAGTTTCCTTACTTCTTTTTTTGGAAGCAGATGGGATTTTCTGTTCAAAGTGTATTGGAATTGCTTTGGATCACTGAATCATTGAGAAAAAAATGATTCTTTCATAGTTTATTATTGCACATTATTGCTGTACAATGTTTTCTGGATTCTACTTGTTTCTCTCAGTATCAGTTCATGTAAATCTTTCCATCATCTTTTATAAAATAATAATATTCCATTTCTTCATATACCACAACTTATTCAAGCATTCCCCAATTGATAGGAATCTACTTATTTTCCAATTCTTTGCTACCACAAAAAGAATTGCCACAAACAATTTTGTACATGTGGGTCCTTTTCCCTGTTTTATGGTTTCCTTGGGTTACAGACCCAGTAATGACATTGTTGCATCAAAGGACTTTCACAGTTTTATAGCCCTTTGTGCATAGTTCCACATTGCTCTCCAGAATGGTTGTATCATTTCACAACTTCACCAACAATGCATGTGTCCCACTTTTCCACATACCTTTCCAACTTTTGTCATTTTCTTTTCCTGTCATCTTAGACAATCTGAGAGGTGTGAGCTGGCCCTCAGAGTTGTTTTAATTTGCTTTTCTCTAATCAATAGTTCTATACTTTTCCTTTTAATATTTTTTCTGTTGGTTTTGTTTATGCAAAACCTTTTTAATGTAATGTAATCAATGTTGTCCACTTTGCCTTTCATAATGTTTTCTAGTTCTTTGTTGCTCATAAATTCCCCCTTCTTCAAAAATGTAATAGATAAATTATTCTTTGCTCCCCTAATTTGTTTATGGTGTCATCTTTTATGTCCAAATCATGTAACCATTTTGATCTTATTTTGGTATGGGTGGGAGATGTAGGTCTATGCCAAGTTTCTGATATAGTATTTTCCAGTTTTCCCAGTAATTTTTGTCAAATAGTGAGTTCATATTCCAGAAACTGGAATTGGGGAGTTATCAAATATTTGATTACCATTACCATTTGGTCACCATAATAACTTTCAATGGTCTGAAACTTTTAAAAAATTTTCTGCTCATTTTCCTAGCCCATGATCTTCTTTTAACTCTTGGTTAAAGCAGGGCTCTGTTTCCAGGGTGGAGGATGCACTGTCCCAAATTTCAAGGTTTTTGTGAAACTGTTTTCAGAAATCCTTCTAGGAATCTGACCACACTCTTTTCTGTCGTTGTGATGTTAGGTATGTTCTGGCCCCAGTGTAGATGTAAGATCTAGTGTGCTGGCTAGGGCTGGGGATCCATGGACTGCTGAGCAAGGACACACTAGAACTATATGCCAGATTCCCATCCTGTTGCTGCAGACCCTCTCCAATGACCTTCTGAGTCCTCCCATAAACACCTCCCTGGTGTTTATGATCTGAAAGTCCCAGAAGCCTCCAACACTGTTGCTGATTCAGGGGTCCTGCCTCACTGAAGCTGGGATCTCCATCCTTTTTGGTGTCTTTGAGCTGAAAGGTCTGGAAATTACCAAAGTTGCCACTGATACAGAAGTCGGGCTCGGTCAGGAACTGGGGCTGAGTCCAGGCCTGCATGCTGGATTTCCACATGTTCTAATGTGTCTTTTTGGATATACTGATGCTCAAAATTCTGTTTAGATTCATTATTTAAATAAATTTGGAGCATTTTGGTGGAGAAGTTGGGCAAGTTCCTACAATTACTCTGCCATCTTGAATTTTTTCTTTGTAGATTGGTGGAGGGGGTCATTCTCCCACTGATAATATAATCAATCTACCAAAGAAAGATATTACAGCTTGCCAGTTAATCCAGTAGATTCTAACTGGAAGTGTCCTAGTACATATCAAATCCTCCTCATTAGTTCTTAACCTTTCATTCTATTTATAAAATATCTACATTAAAATTATTCTTTGTACAGATTATTTGTCTTATACAAACTACTAGGTATTAAAAATATTACACATGAGCTTCAAGCAATCAAAAAGTTTACTAAATACAAGTTTATTTCAAGAACATTCACGTAAAACCATATGAAATAGTTTAAATGATTTTTACTAAATGGCAATATAAGATATATATGTGGAATCTAATTTATTCATATTTCACATGCTTAACTTGCCTATTTGCTTTTTTTACTTTAAATTATTAAACATTTACCCACATTATATGTAGGAACCTTTTGGGCACTCAATAAAGATCATTTATAGTGCTGATTCTTCTGATGTATGCATAATACTCAGCTAAATCAGGAAATAATAATGATTGTCTTCTAATTATAGTTTGTAAAACATAAATGTGATCAGAACCCATTTACTACAGACAATTTTCTTCATCTCTACACATTTAAATCAAATTAAATTCAATGATACTTATCATGGTACCCACTTTCTGAATTCAGGTATTAGACAAGAGATAGGTAGGAATTTAGCTTAAATAAATTTTAGTGCTGCAGAACAACTAAAATAATCTTTGCATTATCTAGCACAGTGACTAAAAAGGCACAATGAACAAGGATTGTAAAGGGAGCAATATTATTTCAGTGAGGCAACACATATACAATATAACCTTCTCTATTTTACCTAATATCTTTTTAAACAGCAAGGGAATATGTTTCAACAAGACCATCTCTGCTTTAGTATTTTTGGTAATAGGATGATTCCACTTCAGCAGTTGCAGTGAGTAGATTCAGAGTTTTGTTGTTGTTGCTATTGTTTTTGTTTTTGTTGTTGTTGTTATTTTGTTATTTTGTTATTTTTTTTTTTTTGGTTTGGTTTGGTTTGGTTTCTTTCTTTCTTTTTGCTTCTGTCAGGAAGGAATGACCTATGATCTCACAAAGTGTTTAATGATCAAAGGAAATAGATCAGCAGAATACCTTAATTGGCTGGAAAACTCATGATTTGTGGGAAAATTCATTCTGAAAATACATAGTTATTTATGCTACAAAAAAGTAGCATGCAATGAATGACTAAAAAATTCTAATTTGATAAAATCCCCAGGCTGATCCCCAAGGGATTGATCTCCATGTTACTGTAAGCTGGAAAAAGATCTGGACATGGACAAATGAGACAAAGGTCACAGGGTAGAATGTAGAATGAGAGGAAACTTCATGTGCTCTTGGGTAATGTTTAGTGCTCTAGATACTTGAAATTTTCAATAAAGTTCACTTGAGTTTTGAGGTTACTCTTGACAAGCCCAACTGGCACCTAATACTTTCAATTATTAACAATTTAAATAGTTCACTGTCTTAGGGATTATAATCACAAAGGAAGATTTATGTGTGTATGTGTGTGTGTGTGTGTGTGTGTGTGTGTGTGTGTGGTATTAAGGAAGAATAACTGAAGGATTAAAGCCAGATGTCTTTAGAGCAGATGCTTCTATGAAATTATTACTTTGTTTTGAATCTGAGATTTTATTGTTATAGGAAAATATTTACACAGATTGACTGTAACTGGTCCAGAACTCAGAATCTTTGAGAACTGCCTGAGATCTATGACTTATTTAGAGTCATACAGGTGATGTGACTGAGTGGCACTGTAATCTTGCTGTTACCTGACTTGAAGTCAGCTATATATATAGTGCTAGGTTGTATCTTTTTTTTCCTTTGTTTATCATGTTTAACATCATTTAATTATACTGAAATAAATATTTTCTTTCCTTATAGATATAAAGATATGAGAAAAGTTCATATTGCCTCTGAATTTAACATTACAACAATTCAATATTCACTCTCCAAACAAATGAGTGAGAGGGAAATTGACCCCTTTAAGCACTATATAGGACTGAAAAAAACAGATACTGCAGAGCCTCAAATAAAATTTAAATGAAATTATTTTCAAGTCAAGGAAATTAACGCCCCGAGATGTTTGTGACCAATGGCTTGCTTTGTCAAAGAACACTTACTCCTCCAACATTGTTCTGTACTTCATCATTTCATTCTGTTTCCTTGAAATAACATACCAGAAACTTTCAGTTTTAACATTTCAAACTCAATCTGACTGAAACAGAATGCATTATATTCCCCCAACCAAAAAACCAAATTAACAACAAACAAACCTCTTATCTTTCCAACTTCTCTATCATTGTCAATGATCAGGCTTGAAAACTCAGTATCATTCTCAATTCCTCACTTTCTCTCCCATAAAACTAATCCATTGTCAAGCAATATTGTTTCTATCTTCCCAGACTGTCTCATATATGTCTAATTCTTTCCATTAACAAATCCACAACTGTTTCTCAAGCTCTGGATACTCTGCTTCTAGTTTCTTATCACTCCAAACTGGTGTTAAAAACAAGGATAATACATGTTTAGCATATGTTGGATTATTTACTATCAAAGAGAGAGACTAGAGGAAGGGAGGGAGAATAATTTGGAACACTAGGTTTTGCAAGGTAAATGTTGAAAACCATCTTTGCATATACTTTAAAATAAAAAGCTATTATTAATAAAAAGAACAAGGGCAATATATCTAAAGGGATGTCAAGATGGAGTTGGAGGAGTGTTGCCCTAAACAGAACACACAGCCTGGGTCCTGGAGAAATGGCTGTAGAAGCTGGGAGGATTAGCCAAAACAAACATGGAAGCTGAAAGCCAGTTGTCCCTTGGGGAGGGATTTCACTATGAGACTCCATGGCCACTGAAGAGGTCTCTTCCTCTAGTTACATCTCCAAGAAGTCCTAAGTGACTTTTATTTCAGGTGGAGGCAGCCCTATCTTTATTTTTCAACTCTACTTCAGAGATCACTACAATCTGTTATTCCTTTCTGGTAACCATTCCCCTCTTGGTTGCAAATTCCTCTATTAGAACATAACTTCCTTGGGTACAAAAAATTATCTTACCTTTTTGCAATTCCATCATTTAGCAAAGTATTTGGCAGAGTAAGTGCTTAATGTATGCTTTCTCATTTACTAATTCATTCATTCACCTTTCCATCCATCCATTCATTTAGTACAAACATCTAATAAAAGTATTATAATTTATTACATTTTGAGAGCATTTGGTTGCCTGACTTAGTAGTTAGAGTCACTGGCACATTTTCGGTAGTTGGTTAATTAGTATTTCTGATTTCTTCTGATGAATTTTGCTTTTTTGTGGCTCTAGAATAGAAAGGAATACAGCTACAAGCCTCTAAGTAAAGCTGATCATCACTATTGTTTATAGAATCCTTTGCTTTAATTCTATACCACAAGTTCAGTTGAATTACTAGAGTTCACTTCACTAGAATTTCAGAATTTCTGCTTGACTTTTGTAGCTATAAACAGTCTCAAACTTCACAAAGTTCCTGCTGGCTGACATTCTTTTACTTAATTATTTCACCCTTAAGTACATTTAAAATTTTAAATAATACATTCAATTATTGATAAAATAGAGTGCAAGGCCAGAAGTCAGGAAGACTCCTTTTTGTGAGTTCAAGTCCAAAGTGAAATATTTACTACTTGTGTCAGCCTGGGAAAGGCACTTAACCCCCTACCTCTATTCTTTATTTTCTAAAATTAGGTAAAAAAGAAAATGAAAAGCCTCAAAGAGGCCAGTCAAGGTTGAATACAATTGAAAAATGACTGAACAACAAAAATTCACAATAAGTAAAATTATTTTTTTAAAAGTATTCCTTAATTCAAAATTATTATTGAACATTGATTAAGGAAAATGAAACAAAACAAACAACAAAAAAACTGGTTTCTAATCCAGAAGACCATCTATTAATCAACCCAAGTATATTAAAAATAAAGCAGTTCATGAAGATCAGTCAGGCAATTTATTAGTCCTTCATCTCTGGCATTAGACTGTTAAAAGGCTAATTGGCACAATCTGTGAATGAATCAATCCCATAATTACCCAAACTAATTATATTAATCATCTCAAAGACATTCATGAGAAATTGTTAATGCATAACCTTGTAATGTTGCTATGACCTTTGTTCAATTAAGGACATGCTGAATAGGTGTGATTTGCTAAGTATTGCTAAGAATCTCTAAACAAATTTTTTTAGCAGCAAGTTAGATGGGCAGACACAAAATGAGGTTAGGAAGAAAATGATCAGATAACTGATATTTTCAAAGGATTTGACATAAGAGCCAGTGAACTGGAAAGTGCCATAGAATGGCATCTAATTGAAGGAATTTTCTGTATATGGTAAATTCATTCATTAATTTATCTCACAATGATTTATAGAGTAACTGCTATCTGGGTTTACAGCTGCATCAGATTTAGCTAAGTGTGCTGTATGTGGGTATGGCATTGGGGGAGATTTAGGGGCGATCTGAGACAGTAAGAGCAGAGGGAGAATGGCCCAGAAGCTGGTATAATAAAATGATGATGCTGTTCAGTTGATTCTTTAACAGAAACAAGTTATCCTTATTCAAGGCCTACCTTGTGCTTTTCCCAAGACTGTTCTACATGAGAATGTCTTAGTTTTGGATCCAGTGTTCCTTAATTCAAACTCCCATTTCCTAACAATTAGTAGATTTGGAATCTAATGTATTTCTGATTTTTTTTATCCATGTGAAATGTCATGGTGTGTGTCCCACACCTGTCACAATGACTTGAGATTACCTCACAGGTTCTCTATGTCTCTGTAAAATGACTTGCCAGAGGTTACACAGATAATAAATGTCTGAGACTAAATTTAAATTCAAGTCTTCCTGACTCCAGGCAGAGCACTAATTCATCTCTAATTGAGTTACCTGTGTATGTATATATACACATATATAGATAGATAGATATAGATATAGATAAATATAGATATAGATAGATAGATATAGGTAAATATATTTTATATAGATATATACATATATATATATAATCAGGAATATATGCACACACACATACACACATACTACAAAAAAATAAAAAAAAATATCTAGTACTTTTCCTACAGCAATGTGTAGTCAAGTAAAGAAAATAAAATATTCATAGAAATATAACACCACATAATAAGTACATTAGCTATTATTGGCTGCTATTTTTTTTAATTTAACTTAAACTTATATCAAGCACTTGTTTGTGCAGAACACCATACTAAGTATCTGGGAGAAATATGGAATTGAGAGCTAAGACAAAATCAGTAATTGGAACTTAAGGTATAATAGATACAAGGCACTTTCAGGAATAACGACTTTGATGAAATCTTTGATATTATCAGCAGGGATACTACAGGACAGCTTTTACATGTTTCTTTTTTTTTCCTTCCAGCTTGAATATTTCTACCCAGGCATCATATGACACAGTCAGTCACTCAACAAGTATTTATTAATGTCTTACTATGTGGCAGGCATTGTGAAGAGTTGGGAATAAAAAAAATATAATAAAGCAAAGAACTTTGCCTTTAAAGAGTTCACAACTAAATGGTACATACAAAATAAACACACAAGCATAGCAAGGAGGCACAGTGAATAGAATACTCAATGTCTGAAGAATAGGGACTGAAGCAAGGAAGATTCATCAAACCCAGTCTTAGGGACTTATTATGACAGGTTACTTCACCCTGTTTTTATTATTTTTTTAATCTATAAAATGAGCAGAAGAAGCAAATGGCAAAGCACTAAAGTATCTCTGCCAAAAACTCTAAATGGGGTCACAAATATTGAAACATGACAAAATGATTGAACAACACACACATATGAATATATATATATATACATACATAAATATGCATATACATAAACACACAAAAGAAAGATCTAAGATGTGTGTATACACATATATACAGATATGTACATATATTTATGTTTATATGTTTGTATACACACAAATACAAATATATATGTAGGGAGAATTTAAAATAATTTCAATGGGAAGGGACAAGCTGAGTGACTTGGAAAGGATTCTTACAAAAGATATGGCTTTGGCTGAAATTTTAAAGACATCCAAGGAACACAAGAGGTGAAGTTTGATAATGAGAACATTTTAGGCATGGGTGAAAGTCACTAAGAGGACCTGGTGTAGTGAGTTGGGATGTTTTATGTGACAAACATCATAAAGACCAATGCTTCTGTATTACAGCCAATGTAGGAGTAAAATGTAAAAAGATTGGAAGGGTAGAAGTAGATCAGGTAATGAAGTATTGTATATGTCAAAGGGTGTTGTATTTGCTCCTGGAGGTAACAAAGAACCAAGAGAGTCAACTGAGTGGTGGGGGGATAGGCAAGGTGTCTTATGGTCAGACCTTCACTTTAGGAGAAACACTCTGACTTATTAGAAGAGGATGGATTGGAATGGGGAGAGATTTGTGACAGGAAAACCAAACAGAAGGCTATTGCAATAAGCCAGGACTGAAGTCCTAAACCAGAGAAGTGACAAGGTTGGAGGGAAAAAAGGGATATTTTATTTGTTTGTGTACATACATAATGTGTGTGTACATGTATATCTATGTATTGTAGGTGTATGCATATGTGCATGCATTATGCATATGTGAATATGGTTATGTATATGTGTACACTTTGTATATATGTATATGTATGTTTATGTATTGTATATATAGTGTATATGACTATGATGTTGCAAAGATAAAATAACTAAAACTTGACAAAAGATTCATTAAGAGCTTTGGATAGGTGGGGATGAGAATGAAAAAGAGTGAAGAATACAAATTTGGGAATTGTAAACCTGGGTGACTAGGATTGTGGCTGTGACCTTGACAGTGATGAGCAAACAGACTATAAAGAGGGAGGGTTTTGGAGAAAAGATAATGAACCCTTTTGGTCATGCTGAATTTAATATTTTTAAAGAATGTGCAATTTAAGATGTCCATAGACAGCTGGTGATGTAAGACAAAAAGTCAGTAGAAAGCTGGGGCTGGATAAATAGCATCTTAGAATTATATACATAAAAATGATCATTGAAACCATGTGAGTTAATGAGATGACCAAGTGAAATAATGCAGAAGGATAAGAGAAAAGGTG
>JAJPUD010013071.1:1136-14044 GCA_023553655.1 Myrmecobius fasciatus | reverse complement strand
TTTATATTCTTAATAAATCTACCATATTCCCTTCCATAGCCACAAGATTTTCTTACATTCTAAAAAAGGTGGCAAATAAAAAATATATATATATAAGAGTATATATATATACATATATATATATATATATATATTTACAATCTCTCTGTCTCCATACCCAAACTGCCTCACAGATTTGTGAAATCTTGATTTAATTTTAGTAGGCCACTTGCCTCATACAAATATTTCCCCCATCCATTTGATGATGTGTAAAATTTGTCAGAAAATCACCCCTTTTAAGATTTTAGTCATTATCAAAATACATAAATTTGGGGGTAGTTGGACAGGAATTGAGGGGTTGGGGAAGGCTTTCTGTAAAATGAAGGGATTTTAAAAAAAGACAGGCATGTCAGTTTTTCTGAGCAGAGGAAGAATAGCATTTTAGGCAACGGGGACAGTCAAAGAAAATGCTCAGAGTCAAGATTTAGAATATCTTATTTTTGGAACAGCCAGGAGGCCAGTGTTACTGAATGAAAATATGCTTATAGGGGAGTAAACCATAAGAAGATTGGAAATAAAAGAGAATCTTACATTATAAAAAGCTTTGTACTAAACAGAATATTGTATAATTGTTCCTAGTGGCAATAGAAAGACACTAGAGGTTATTGAATAAGGGGATCACAGGATCAGACCTGCACTTTAGAAAAATCACATCAGTGGCCCAATGGAGGATGTATTAAATTGAGTAGAGTCTTAGAACAGGCAAGATTACCAGCAAGTTATTGCAAAAGTCCAGATGGGAAGTGGTAAGTGCCTATGTCATGGTCAGAGAAGATAATGGAGAGCATTCACTTTATGTTGCAAAAATCAAATCTATAAGCCTTAGTAACAGATTGGATATTGGGAAATAATGAGGAATAGTGGGAAATTCAGGATGACTGAGCCTGAGCATAGTGCTGTGAGAGGATAATGTTGCCCTCTATACTGACAGGGAAAGATAGAGAGATAAAGAGTTCCATTTTAAGCATGTTGAATTTAAGATGCCTATTAGACATCCAGTTCCAGTTGGCATATGAAATTGAAGGGAAACAGAGAGCCTGAGATAGGACAGGAATTTCTGATAATTATTAATATACAAGTGATAATTAAATCCACAAGAGTTTATGAGACCACCAAATGAAGTTATATAGAGGGAGAAGGGAAGCAAATCCATAACAGAACCCTAAGGAATAACGATGATAGAAAGTGTGATTTGGAAGAGACTTTTGCAAAGGGAATAGAGAAAGAAGTGGTGAGATAGTTAATAGGAGAACCAGGAATGGTTTCTCAAAAACCAAGAGAGAATATTAAGTAGAAGACAGTGATCAACATTGCCAAGACAAACGAGGATTAAGAAAAGGTCATTAGTTTGGCAACTAAGAAATCATTATTAACTTTGGAGAAAGCAATTTCACTGGGTTGTAAGATATTAAGTTTAAGCAATATTTATGTTCTTTTTTGATAACAGGTTTTGATAAGAAATTGAATCATAAGGATTCTTGAAACAAGACAAGCTGAACCAGAATAAATTAAAGTAATGCTTCAGTGGGAAGGTGGGGAAATTGAACACAAACTTCATAATTTTAACTATGGTCATGTTGTTAAAAGAAAACCTTCATTTGTCTATAAAGAATGCCAGATGGATTTTTTTTTCTACATAAAGAGAAATTCAGGACAAATATATATAAACTAAAACAAGTTCAAGAACTATAAATTCTTTAACCTAGTAGATTAAAATATTTGTATTTTAAGAAATAAAAATAATTAGGTGATTTTTCAAATTATACAAAATGAATTTTGTCTTCCAAAGGAGCACAGTTCAGATGTTTTCTTTCAATGGTTAGTGAATCAGTAGCCTATTTGTTACAAGGTCTTGTAAATTATTAGGTGACAAGCTGTTTTCCAGTTCTAAGGCCCAGCAAGCAGGCTGTGCCTTGAGTTTGGCATAACAACAATCCTTTGCACTCTGGATGATTTCAGCCACAGCAAAATCCCAGAATTGTGAGTTATGACTTTCATATTAATTTCTCTTTCCTAAGGGAACTGGGGCTATAGCCATCATGGTGCAACAGGAAGTGATCCCTCTAATCTGGCATGTTAACAACCACTGCAACTGATAAATGAACTGAAGTGCTTCAATCCTGTTCTTTTTGAGTTAACTCTAGATTTGTACCCCATTGAACAATCACAAGTTTCAACCACCCTAATAACTTGAGACAATAGCAAGGCTCAATGATTCTATAACTTAGAGACTGTTCCCAAGTTCCCAGGAATACCTTTATTATCCCAGAAAATGCTAACTGTGGAAACTGTTTACTTAATTGTGTGTGATTCTACCTTTTTTGGTTTTAATGCTTAAAAACCCTACCTTTGTCATTAGACTTTAATCCTTCCTTCTCAGGAGGAATTTGCAGGCAAACCTGTTTTCCTCATTCTGAAATTAAAGTACTATTTGGTTCTTGACTCATTGCTTCTAGTCTGTTTTGTTCAGTTCTGGCCACCCATGAGTGAGTGACTTGTTCAGTCTGGAGTATATTTTAAAAATTTTGTCAGTTTCTTGTTCTGTTTTCCAACTCTAACAGCCTTGGTTCCAGATTCACCATTGTTCTTCCAGCCTCTCAGTTAAGATTAGGCTCTCAGCCTCTGGAATATTACTTACACATCAAACATTTTAAGGCTTTAGATTTAAAGGGATCAAAGTGATTTACAATCTAAACTCTTTACTTTATAAACATGGAAACTAGTGCCAAGAGAGATTAAGTATTTAAGGTGAAATATCTACTTAGTGGGACAAAGGTTTTCCCAGTTCTCTTTTCCTCCTTCTCCTTTTTGTTCTTCTCCTCCTCCTTCTCCTCCTTCTCCTTCTTTTTCTCCTTTTCCTTCTCCTTCTACTACTATTAAAACCAAATCAGTTTACTGAATAGGTTTAAGTGAAAAGAGGGACTGGAAGAAAGAGAATTGGAAAGCATAGTCATCCAGAAATTTTTATACCTCCTTAAAACTGAAAAAAAAATTATGGTCACTATTATTGTTATAACTTTAGAAAATCCACAGTGACCTACATATCCCAAGGAGACCTTGGGAAAAAAATCAGTACTTTGTTGAAGTTTGGGGATTCTATACACAATAAAATTATGGAATGGGTATAGAATGACTTTTATGATCCCCCAAATAAATCTAAAACTTTCCTAAGCAAAGCATCTTTGTTAAACTACAAAATGCCAAACTAAAAAAACAAACAAACAAAACAAAAAAAAAACAAAATAGGATTTCAATTGCTTCATTCTTATCAGATATTAAAATTGAATGCCTTGATTGGTGAATCAGTGGACAAAGCTTTTATTTTAAAAGATTAGAACTAAGCAAGCATTTAAACATCATTTCTCTAAAATGCAATTTAAAATATTGTATGATATCATGTTATATAAATGTTTTCTTGCCTTCAATTATTACTTGCTTATTTTCTCAGCTTCCACCAATGTGATTTTTTTCCAGGTTAAATTATATTTTAAATATTACCCATTTTAAATTGTAGTATTCATAAAGTTAATCAAATTTTTATGAAATGTTAGCAATGATCTGTTTAAGATGTATTAAATAATGTAGAAACTTAATTCAAATAGATTCAATCTCTTCAATATTTTATTGTTATTTAACGTAGGAGTTAAATTTGTAGAATATGGAAAATATTTATAACCAACATAATGTCAATCTCTGAGACTAGCATTTATTAAATCTGGATGTTCTTTCTTAATCTTTTCCTGGTGGTTTTAAAATTAAATTGCTCCACAAATCAGAACTATTCATGTATACTTGGAAGAGAAGAAATAAATTTCATATATCCATATGAAATTATGCTTTCTAGGTAAAAAGAGAGCACATATTCGAATAGGAAAAAAGGTTTATTTTTTCTTTTTTACTCTAGATTATCATTTTCAAACTTTTGCTGCTATTTAGAAACAAAATATAACCATATCTCCTCTTTGTAGAATCCATGTCTCTCTTAACATTTATCTTTTGTCCCTTGAGGCTTTTTAAGAAAAAGCTCTATTATGTACTGTTCATTTGCCCCTAAGGCAGAAATGGGTTGGAGGTGTCTTTGGAGGTCAGTTCAACTGAAATGTTTCAAAAATGGGTATTCCTGATTCTCTCAAAGTTTTATCATTATGAAAGTTTAGATTTAAGAATTTGAACTGAGGTGATTCACAGTTCTATATTTGTGGCAGCCCTGGGAAAAGGCATTCAGGAGATATTACCAAGATTTCTGTAAACTAGGGGACTTAATTTTTTTTTTCAAAATCAATGTTTTCTTGTGATAAAATGCATTTTCCTTCCTTCATCAGAAAGTTGGGGGAACTATGACTAAAAAAAATCACACATTATCAGACTCAAGTACTCTGGTGACCAAAAAAAAAAAAAAACTGAACTACTTTTTCTCCCCATTTTTCAGTCATTTTGTATTTGTTGTTACAAGGGATACATAAATTATTGAAGATGAAGGGAAGAATAAAGTAGATGATTTCAATATTCAATATTGTGTACATTTCTGATTTTCATTAATGGTGGTAGTGCCTGACAGCCTTAACATCAACAGGTAAAAGCAGCAACATTTCCAACTGAAACTAGATCATCTCTTTAAACAAATGTGTCTTCTTGAATTTTTCACAGGTCAAAGAAAGTTCTGACATATTCGGGTGGCATCATGGCATAGAATAAAAGCCAATGTAGGTTAGAAAATGAGTTCAAATTCTAGTTTTTGATACCATTTGTGTCAGATAAATAAACCATGTTGAATTAATTAATTTAGGCCTTAAGCCTGAGCTTCACTATCTATAGATTGGTAATGATAAAACTTGTACTACCTCATTAGCCCTATAATTGTGAGAAAAGCAATGTGAAAAATCTTAAAATGATATAGAAGTAGAAGAATTTGCTATGTTTGAGTACATAATTTCTGTGCTGTTCCAATTTGTTTGCTGATCTTTCATAGAAATAACTTGTCTTCATGAATTTGATCAGATTTTTCCAAGAAAAGAAAATGAACTGTTATGCCTCAGTTTCCCTGAATTGTTCTGCCTCAGTTTCCCTGGTGGCAATCCCCCTTCCTGACCATTAGGACTGAAATAATTAGGGCTGCAGAGCTCTGGCCATAAAACTCCAGATGAATTATTTCAAATGCTTGGGCATCCCCTGGGCCCAGACTTCCTGTTGCCTAGTGTCTTCACTTCCTACTTATCAGAATATATTATCCTTCCTTCTTCACCCCCAACCTGTCAGAATAAAAAAGTTATGGTGCTTCCTGGAATTTCCACTCACCAGTGCTCTGCCCCACCCCTTTGCCTCTGTTTCCCTGATTGATGGAGCTTTATAAGACTCTCTGGAATTACTTGCTCTTCATTGAATGCTTTGAGACAAGAATCCTACCTTTCCATTAATAAAATATTAAAACCTTTAATCTCTCTTTTGCCTCAGTTTCTCCAGCACTACAAAAACAAACTTGCATACTAATATTTAACTTTCCCAGATCTCACACCCATTTTAGATTATATTCTACACTTTTGGTAAAAAAAAAATTCCTCCCTTATCAAATTATGGGGGATTGAATGGAGATACTGAATAGTAGGATGTATATTACAATATGCATTTTTAAAAATAAGTACACATCATTTTAAAAATACTTCACAGTCATCTCAATGTTGGATAAATGATAATTTACTGTACTGATATATTTAGATGGATGGGTTAATGATCTTATTGAGAAAAATGGGAAAAACCCAACAATGGGGTTGTGAATTAAGAAAGGGATAAAGAACAGAAAAGAAGTAGCCATTAGACTAACTCAGATTTAGATTGCTCTGAGATTAGATCATGGAAACTGGACAGTCAGCTAATATTCAGTCAATAAGTATTTATTAAGCATTTCCTATGGGTGAGACTGTATTAAGTTTTGAAGCAGGGAGTTTATATGACCAGAATATAAAGAAAACTAATCAAGTAATTTGCATGGGAGTCTACATGATAATATTTTCAGGGAGTGAAGCCATAGAAAAAGGCATTCAGGAGATATTACCAAGATTTCTATAAACTAGGGGACTTTTATTTTAAATCAATGTTTTCCTGTTAGAAAATGCATTTTTCTTTCTTCATCACAAAGTTCCAATTTGGCTAAGAAAAAAGACATTTTTTACTTTTATAGACTGATAGGATTTTGAATTTGAAGGTTCTTCAGACATCTAATACTACTCTAAAGGTCATCTTCATCCCATAAGTCTTTTAAAACTTTTCAAATCATGTCTAAAATGGAACACAATATCTTCTTACTCAAAAAATGACTCCTTTTTTATCTTCTTTATTTCTAATAAAGTGCTACCATTATTTTAGCTATCCATATTCATAATCTCTGATCATCCTTGACTCTTCACTCTTTCTTATGCTCCCATATGTCTTTTATATATGTTAATAAATGTTTAGCAACCAGATTTCTTTAAAAAAATCCATGCACAACATAGTTTTAATTAGAATTATTATTATCCATCTCTTTTTTAAAATCTAGTATAACAATTACTACCCTGGCTCCCAATACCTGAAAGCCAAGTGTTCTACATTTCCCAACTCCCTCAGGATTATCTGGTACCCTTAAATAGACTGGGAAGTATATGGGTTTTCTGCATTTGGCTAAATGCCCTATCAATGATTTTCTCCAAATTAAAGGGTGGTAACCCTTAGTCTAGTTACAGTAATCATTAACATTTGGTTTGCATTTATTAAAGAATATTTCAAAAGTATAATAGCAAACATAAAAACATAGATGAGAAGAATCACCTTCTCCCATATAAAATACTTCATACTCTGGAGGGGAATGAGATATAATTCTAATTTAGTCTCCAAATAGAACAATGTCAAACCCTAAATCCAAAATAACCATTGGGATTTAGTTACAAGCATACTGACTTCTCAGAGTTTTCCTTCTGAAATGATTAGTTATTTCAAAAGGATAAAAATGCCCAACTCCAGTAAACAGATGGGAGGTTGCTCTAGCACAAACTGCAAGCCATGTCCCATTTATCGAGGTGCAATTTATACTCATTCTGTTCTTACACTCACATGTCTATCACTTTAATTCAGGTACTCATACTTATCCCTTATCTGGATTATGGCAATAATCTCACAGTTGGTTTCCAATCTTTTGGTCTTTCTCCTCTAATGATCATCAGCTTTCATATTTTATTATTAAAGTATCTGAATTCTAAATTTATAATCAATTCAATTCAATAAATATTCATTTATCATGTGCAAGTATTGAGCTCGGAATTAATATTAAAATGATCTTGCTATACCACTACTTTTACTTTCCAGATAAGCTTCCCAACTTTTCACAGCATTCTGTCATAGTAAAATTTTTGACATGATAAATCTTTCATTTCCAATTCCTTGTTTTGACTTGAAACAAAAGATGTTGACTGGAAGTTAAGATTCTTTCCCACTATACCCTGCAAAATAGCCAAATTTTTCAGGTTTCTTAGGATATTGAGCAGACATGTATTTTCTTATCTCAAAGAATTTATATGTTAATGAGAGCAAAAGATGCACACATATATGTAAATACATGATTAGAAAATTTAAAAGGGATTTTAAGTACTATTTAGACACCTCTATTTTGGATGTAGGGAAAATTAAATACAAAGAAGGGAAATTACTTACCTAAGGTCAAGCAGCCATTTGTAAATATGAACACAAATGCCATAAAACTAAAGAATCTTAAATCCTGAAATATGAGAGATGCAAAAGACCTTAATGGGAATATTCATATTACAAATGATGAAATTGAGACAATCTTACCCTTCAAAAAAATCCAATTAACAATACCTTAGAAAACTCTTGTTTAAACCCTTGACTGTAAAGAAAATAATTGATTAATTCTAAACAAATAACAAAATTTTATTTAACTGCTATATAATAATCTAAAGCTTACTTATAAAATTTATTAAAATGACAGTCTCACCAACTTTTACCTGATTTTTGAAATTTTTATTATTCCTTGAAATTTTAGTCTTTTATCTCAGTTTTACCTGAATGAGTATGATGGGCTTGGCCAACTTTCTTATATATTCTTATCTGTGGAAAATTGTATCCTCTCAGTAGGATGTAAACTCCCTGAGAATAGGAACATTGCTCCTCATTATCTTTCCATCACTAGTATCTAGAACAGTGTTTTGCATACAGTATGTACGTAAAGGATGTTAAACTGGATGTTGAATTGTAACATACTATTATCAACTTCTTTTCTTTTATCATCTTTCCATTTTTTCTTGCCTTTCATTTAAGCTCAGATCATGTGTCCTGAATGATTCTTCTGATTTATAAGTTTTAAAATACAATTCCTTAATCTATAAAGCAATGGATCTATGTGCATGTGTATGTATACACATATTATATAGATATATAGATATAAAAATACTAATACAAAGTTTACTGTTAATTTCCATTAAGCATACTTATTTTTTCTTTGAAATTATTGTCTAAAGATTTTGTGATTAAAAGTTAGCTTTCTCAACCATGAAGGAGCTATATACTGTGTTTCTTTTGCAAGTACTATACAAAGACCCATAACTCATTCTTTAGATACCAATGAATTATAAAGGTCTTTTGCACGGGTGAAAGGAATCACCTTCCACAAGTGAGATACTATATTTATTATTAAAAGGTTCATTTCATTTTATTCCAAATTAAACTGCTTAACTTTAAGATGCTGGGCCTTTCCTCTTTTGTGAGACAAGAAGGAGAAGTAAATCAAATCCTGAGTTATATCTCACATAATCAGACGTTTTATTGTGCTCTGTGGCTACTCTAGGCAGCATAGCTTGTCTAACTCTATGCTGGTCCTACAAGGAGAGGAGTGACTGACAGACAACTAAATGTGGGCTTCTTGCAGGTAAAAAAAAATAGAATTAGTCTCCTGCTAAAGGTCCTGATTAAATGAGCAAAAAAGTTAATATATTAAAGGATAAATTTGCAGCTTTTTTTTCAAAATTATATTGATAATTAAATGTATGTGTTTGGAGGGGGAGAAGAATGATTTTTCAAAGTACTTAGTTTTATGTATATTATTTACACTAAAATAGAAATGAATTTACTTAAAATTCATTAAGAATATCAAATTAATGAATAGAAAATATTGAGAAGTTTAAATGTAAATTGTAAGTCATGATTAGAGAAACAAATAATATATGACAGTATCAGTGATTGAAATTTAACTTTTTAAATAAATGCAAAATCAAATGTTCTTTTCATAAAAGAATATTTAGTCTATAATTTTATCATCTAAAGAGATGAGTTTGATCAATACATTATTCATTTAATTAATTACTTAGGAAATTCTTAATATGAAATTTCTAAATTGATCATTGTTGCTGATTAGATTTCAGAAGAAATCTCTGAGTTATATATGTGAAGGTTGAAAATCAAGCTTAAGCTAATGACCATACATAATGAACAATTGTTAACAATTTTGTTCAATAGAGTTCAATTCTTATTGCATTTAGAAGATAATGATTTCTAATTTCCAAAGTCACAGTGTTCTAAAAAGCTATTGTATGGATATAGTAAATCAACTTTGGACATTTCCAGAAAATTCAAAGTATGTTCATTCCATTTGTACAAATTTACAAAAATGAAAGCACAGTATTCAACTTCATGTCAAAGATATAATCATAAACATGTCTGCAGCCATTCTATCCTGAATATGGTCTATCTTAGAAGCAAAAGTAGTTTGAACCAGACTGGCATTTGCATAATAGAATCTGAGAATTCAGTACTTTAGATTGAGATAGTGATATTACGCATAAACTATTAAATAATACCTATATCCTAGGGATACAAGAATGAAATGAAATAATACTTATATAGTGCTTTGCTGTTATTTTTTGTTGTTACAATTAATTGTTAAGAGTAAAGACATATAATCTCTTTTATTATATGTATATATACATTTATGTTTATATATACTAAAATCTCTAAACTGTTATGAACATAATTGGGCATAGATCTTAGATCATATTGTCAGTAAATTCAGGGACTGTGGAAAGCTCAAACTCAATAAATAATCTTTAACAGATCAATGTCACCTTGGAAGAAAGTTACTATTGAAGAATGCCAGGAAATCATCCATGGTCCTCTGCTATTCATCATTATCATAACAATGACTTAAAGATGTAGTTTCTTATTTATCACATTGGTGAATTATGTTCATTGTCGGATGTTAGCTGAAATACTGTCAGACTTTCAAAGGTACAAAATGATGGATAAAATTAATCAAATTATTTTTTTCTTTTTTTAAAATTTAGTTTATTTTTAAAAATATAGTAAAAAAAAAAGAAAAACAAAAAAGGAATACAAAACAAAATGAAACAAAAAAGAACACTGTCATGTTCTCAGCAGAACCTCAGGGAGGATTCAAAATATATAACAACAATTTACCAGTTCAAGAATGTACATATATTAGTAGAAGAAATCATATTTATAAGTGTCCATCTTTTGTTTATTTCCTGGTAAATTGTTCTTTGTTCTCTGCTGCACATCTTTTAAATGTTATTCTTTTTCCTCCTTTCATCCCCCTATCACACCCATAACATATGTTTGGGTATATATGTGTGTGAGTGTGTGTGTGTGTATATGAAAGTATACATATACATATATATATATATATATATAAAACCAAATAGGCTATACTTAAAAAAGGATATATTTATGTATACATATGTAGATACACACATACACACACACACACACACACACACACACACACACAAAACCCTTTCTGATCCCTGCTGACTGCTTTAATTCTGTTCCTAACTTTCTTTGCAATTTCTTAACCTCTCCCCATCTATGGATCCCTACCTTGCCTTCTTCTCACACCCTTTGCTTCCTAGTCTGCCTATTCCACCCCCTCATTTCTTTTTGGATTTTGGAGAGTGCTATATCCTTCATAGTATGCATGCTCATATTGTCTATTTAACCCATTCCTGATGTGAGTAGGTTTTCAGAACTACAAGCGCTCCTGCCCCCTGTAATGCTTCTATGTCTTATTCTTTCTCTGCACCTCATTTGATGGCATGATTACCTAAAACCTTGCCCTTATTATTCTTTTGAGCTGCACTATTGTTACTATCAATCTTAAACATATGATATTCATTTTCCATGTTAAAAAATACTTTGTACATATTCAGTTGCTTGTAATTGATTTTTTAAATTTTTTTTAATTTTTATTTTTTTTAATTTTATTTTATTTGCATAACATATGTGTTGGTAATTCTGCAACAATAACCCTTACATAGCTTTCCGTTACAAATTTTCCCCCCAACTTCCCCACCACTCCCCTAGATGGCAGGATATCCACTACATGTTAATTATGTTAAAATATTGGCAAATCGAATATATGTATACATATTTCCAAACTTATCATTGTTGTGCAAGAAAAATCTTATCTACACAAACGATATATCACATAAAGGAAACACAATGTAAGCAAACATCAATCAAGGAGTATGATGAGAACGTTATGTTGTGGTCCACATTTCACATCCCTCTCTCTGGGTGCATATGGCTTTCTTGAGTGAACAATTGGAGGTGGTTTGAAACATTTCATTGTTGAAGAGAGCCATGTCCATCAGAATTGATCGTCATATAGTACTGTTGTTGCCGTGTATAATGATCTCCTGGTTCTGCTCATTTCACTCAGCATCAGTTCATGTAAGTCTCTCCAAGCCTCTCTGAAATCATCTTGCTGGTCATTTCTTACAGAACAATAATATTCCATAATATTCATATACCATAATTTATTCAGCCATTCTCCAATTGAAGGGCATCTATTCAATTTCCAGTTTCTAGCCACTACAAAAAGGGCTGCCACAAACATTCTTGCACATGTGGGGTCTTTTCCTTCCTTTATGATTTCTTTGGGATATAAGCCCAATAGAAACACTGCTGAGTCAAAGGGTATGCACATTTTGATAACTTTTTGAGCATAGCTCCAAATTGTTCTCCAGAATGGCTGTATCCGTTCACAGCTCCACCAACAATGCATCAGTGTCCCAGCCCTCCCACATCCCCTCCAACATTCATCATTAACTTTTCCTGTCATTTTAGCCAATCTGACAGGTGTGAAGTGGTATCTCAGGGTTGTCTTGATTTGCATTTCTCTGATCAATAGTGATTTGGAGCACCTTTTCATATGACTATAAATAGTTTTAATTTCATCCTCTGAAAATTGTCTTTTCATATCCTTTGACCATTTATTGATTGGAGAATGGCTTGAATTTTTATAAATATGAGACAATTCTCTATATATTTTAGAGATGAGACCTTTATCAAAACCCTTGAATGTAAAGATGATTTCCCAATTTATTACTTCCCTCCTAATCTTGTCTGCATTGATTTTGTTTGTACAAAAACTTTTTAACTTAATATAGTCAAAGTTATTTTTCTGGTTTTCAATTAAGAGTTCCAGTTCTTCATTGGACATAAATTTATTCCATCTCCATAGGTCTGAGAGGTAAACTATATTACATTCCTCTAATTTACTTATAGTATCACACTTTATATCCAGATCATGAACCCATTTAGATATTATCTTGGTATGTGGTGTTAGATATGGCTCAAGCCCTAATTTCTTCCACACTAGTTTCCAGTTTTCCCAGCAGTTTTTGTCAAATAGTGAATACTTATCCTAAAAGCTGGGGTCTTTGGGTTTATAAAAAACCAAATTGCTATAGTTATTGCCTAGTTTGTCTTGTGATTCTATCCTATTCCACTGATCGACTACTCTATTTCTTAGCCAGTACCAAATGGTTTTGATGACCGTTGCTTTATAATATAATTTTAGATCTGGTACA